>OW203746.1:6159687-6297187 GCA_934045075.1 Yponomeuta sedellus | reverse complement strand
TCTCGCCTTTGCCCTGTTTCATGTTTCGTAAGCAACAAAGTATAGTAAAGTATTTTTTTAATAAAAAAAAAAATTTATATTTAACAAATGGCGATTCATAAGAATTTAATTAAATTATATAATAATATCGTTTCAGTAGCATACCATAGTACACTTCAGTGGCTGGGGGCCCTAAAATATGTGATTAATAAATCTAATAACTCCATTCATATGGATTATAAAGAGTCTCTTCCGCTATGTTCTTTGTAAGTCTGTTATTAATATTCGTTATTAATTATTATTGTCGCATTGTGCATGTGTGAAGGTTAAGGCTAAGCCAAAGACATCTATCAAGAAATAACTTTAAATTATCTACTTCCTCTGAAGAGGTAGGACCGCGAAGGGCTTGCCAAAATCTAGGTTTAGTACAATTTTGGTAGCATTAAAATGTGAAAATCTCAAGGCATCCTCACGCTCAAGTAAGCCTGCAGTCACTAGCCCCGTTCACTAGTGAGTTCGATCGAATTCGTATTCAGTAATTTAAGCTACCCCAGCGCTACGGCGGTGAAGTGAACTAGTTGTGCAGGTGGGATATTGACCCTTATTTCTATGAAGTTACGTTTAAAACAAAGGGAGTTCGAATCTCGACTCTATTACATCTGTCAAATAACCCTTTCGCGGACAACGGCAAAATAATTACTAAAATATTTTTTGCCGAGGGTAGTAAACTGACAGTTAATGCTTTCAAATAGAGCCTGTCACCTCAGTCATCCGAGACCACGGCACCTGGAAAAGTGCCAAAACGTCGGAAAAATGTAATAAACGAGTAAAATCCGTATAACAACAGTTTTGATTAAAATATTATCTTTTTTTCAAAAATATTTGTCAATTAACAGGTAGTTAGAGTGCTTTAATTTTCGCTCTCAGCACCGCTCGCAAACTCTAGGATTTATACAAATTCAATCGAAAAAAATTACTGACTTCCACTATTCCTCCTTCTTCGTTAGTCTTTTTTTGAAGTCGATTTATCTAATTTTGCATTTCCAGCTTATGCAAGTTATTATTTTCGGATATTAACTCAAAGACCCCAGGGTAAAGGCGAAAATATTATTAATACTAACAATTGATAATCCTACTATAATAAGGCCGCCAATTGTAGTGTACTATGTTATTATTTAAGTCTCTTATGTAATTCTTGGTGAACATGGGATAAAGAATATTCTGTCTATATCTATATAATATTGCATATGTCAATGTTTTTCAAGTAGTTTAGATGATTGTTAGTACTCAATTAGACAATAATGGCTGATTGGAATTACATGAATCTTGTACAGATAGACGAAGCTCTGAATTGAGACAAAGGCTACTTGATATCCCGCCAACGCGGTCTGAACTAATCCTGCGCAGACGAAGTCGCGGGCACCAGCTAATTTACCATATTGGCATTGGCAAGAAGTTCGTGTACCCATGAAAGGGTTAATTCGATCGTGAGCTCACATCACCATTCACATCACACTCACTTGTGCGTGACGTTTAATTCGTATTCAGAAGCAAAATACGCACAAGTCACAAGTGATGTTGCCATGGGTTACCTATTAGGGATGGAACACCAATGTTTGTCAGTCGAAAAGTCAAATTATTATTTTGTTCAGCTTAATTAGCCAAACGCTGCCAAATATTTCTTACAAATAAATCGTTCTGCTTCATTTTTTTAAAGTCTAGGCCTTTTCTAGTTTTCGAGTCTACGTCTTGTGAAAAAAATATGTTTTATTGTTGACCTAAGAGTACCCACCGGCGAAGCTTTCTTCTTCTACAGATAAACAAAGGTAACCGCAAAAATGTATTTTAAATATTTCTAACCGAAACATTGGCTTAAATTTATCACACTTATGTATGATTAATCAATTGTATAGGCAGTACAAAATGCTTGAAATACGTTGTAACAAATTTCACATTGTGTATCGTATAACCTTCCCTGCTTAAAAAAATCACGAAATTTTATTCCAGTTTGAAGCTCAATCAGCTATTTGAAGGCTCCTGACACCAACATACTCAGGTGCTCCATCAGAGGTAATGATCGCTATTGAGATATGTGCGGAAATGTGATTGGGACAATATGGCACGGTTAGCTCTACATTGATTTTGCACGATGTACTCGTACATAAAGGGGATCTGAGAAAACCACAAAATCTGCAACGTTTGTTTCTTTATTTGGACACCTCTCTGGAGATTGCATCACGAATCCCAGACCAATATTCGTCTACCTAAGGACGAAATCAAAAACTTGGCCAAAAATTTGAAACCTTTTATGAAAGAAACAGAAGGGATACCTATTTAAAAAAAACATAAGGTTAGTAACGAAGAACCTTGCCTCAGCAAACGTGATTTGGTACATTTTAATTCTTGACCCTGCCATCAAAATGACATCTTGCAATCAAGATGAAACTTGTTCTACAATTTTTTTTATTTTAATGATGAGTCCTTGATGTTGTATTGGTAAACACATTTTGCGCAATAAATAATTGATAGTTATCTTATCATCCATAAATCTTTTCCAGACTTCTGATGCCGACTGAAATATTTCAAGGATTGCTACTTCACTGAGAGATGTCTCACATGATAGCCATGAGTTTAACAAAAACCCTATAAGGCACCATCTCATCAATGTGCTGAGCTCTGTAAAAAGCGAGGCTTCACTGGGTAAACAATTAGCTAAATCTATTGCAATTTATATACCTATTTTAACAGCCTATACTTTTATAGTACTACTTCTGAATTAAATCTGTATTTTCTAGGTGACTCACGCTATACTCCGAGAAAGCATAGATAATGACAACTCTGGTTGAGGATACTCCAGCCCTCGGTAGAAGAATTAAACTAAAAAGCAATGCATAGCATGTAACAGTTCTTGATGACCCCCAAGGAATGGTCCCCACCATTCCCTAGATGTCAATAATCGAGAATTACAAAAAGAAATGCAGATTGTGCATCATCTCGAGATTAAGGCGGAATAATAAAAATAACGTAGCATTGTTTTTAACCTGTTTTAGCAAAATGGTGTTTTAGACCATACTCCATGAATCTAGACGGTGAATTTTAAAAATAATTATTAAGTTACTGTTACTTTAGAAATGCCACATATTTTTACACGAAATTTCTGGAAGATTTATTTAAATTGGTTGATTTAAATTTGAAATAAATATTTTTTAATATAAATAAACAATAAAAAATGTAGTCTGTACATTTATTAAATAAAACGAATTGATTATTCAAATTATTGTTTTAAGTCACCAACATTATACTCATTAATTACCTGCAACAAGCAAGGTACGTAGGTAGGTATAATCCACAGCACATTATAGTCATTAAATCCAGACTGCATGTCGACCTTTACACGTATCATTCTGTACAGTTGGGTACAAATCGAAAATACTCGTAGGTAGTACCTATATGGTAACAATATTATATGCCAATGAGAAAATTCAAATTTGGGCACAACCTCTATGATCTGAGGGCAAAACCCTGTATTTTAGGACCACCACCAACATGATACATTTTTGTTATTTATTTGGTCAAAGTAGTTTGTGATAAGTGACATCTACAAAACAACATTTAAAATCATTACCATTATTATGCATAGAAATATTTAAACTATTAAGTGCCAATTCCTCTTTACTTGCTACTAGATTGAATTGTAAGCCAAGGTCGATAACTCTATCAGTCATCAAAAGTTATAATTTATTCTAGTAAAAGAACTAGTTTTAGTATAACGAAATAAACTAATTTAAAAACGTCTCTTTAAATATGAAACTATAAAATTATAACTTACTATTTTACCCCCGAAAATATCTTGACGACCTCTGTGGCGTAGCGGTAGCGCAACTGCCTGCCATGCAAAAGGTCTCGGGTTCGAATTCCGGTTGGAGACAAAAGAACTCCAGGTCTTGGATGTTTACATGTTTGTGATGTCGTTGTTTCTGGTTCCCACGACACATGGTATCCGAGTGTGGGATCAGAAGAAATGTAAGTTTACAGGAATAATTGAGTTATTGGTACAAAAGTTATAATTTATCTGTCTATATTTTATCTGTCTAGTATTTTCCTCCGGACATTCAAGCATATAATATAATTTTTAATAACAATTTACTGTTTTTGACTTTTATTATTTTATTAACAATTATTTAATTTAATATTGTAATTCTATTTAATTTTTTACATTATTATCTGTATTACGTACAGCAGCGACATCTGGCTTAAGTAAATTGCATCACTTACTCGCGGATTCGAATCCCGGCATGGGTGGAATTTTTAGCCTCTAAATAGGTTTTTAAAATTGTCCTTAGCACGGGTTAGTGCATTAAAAATAAAAATAGTATAATCATGTGGGTACAGTGATATCGTTCCGATGTTAAACCTAACTGCAATGTAGATAGTCGGGGCTGTAAGTGACGCAATTTACTTAAGCCAGATGTCGCTGCCTGTACGTAGGTAGAAAGATGACGTCAGCGTCGAAAAAATGACGTTCTGGGCAAGTCATTTTAGGGTTGGTACTTTTTCCGTCCAATTAGTACGTCAATAGTACGTTAGAATAGCGTCCGTCCTACATTGGGCATCATAGTACGTCAGGGGTACGTTGATGTGGCGTCACATGAGCGTCGAAGTGAGGTCCCATGCTGGTCGTGCTTGTGACGAATTAGGAACGACTTTTCAGTGTCATTCAGAAGTCAGAGTCTTTGTAAAATACTACTAGTATTTTCTTTTATTAGGTGTGTACTACGAAATTAAATAGGGATCTCAATTATCATCAACGTAAAAGTATACTAACCTCTCATCTGTGCGGCCCGACCGTTAGATAGTTAGTTAGACCTGAGATTTCCGCATTTAGCCTCATAATTGGGCCATTGTACGTAGCAAGCGCTGAGTTATAACACTTCAGACACTAGGGTTTCCTTACGATGTTTTCCTTCACCGTCGGCGAGTGGTATTGCTACTATAATTTCACAAATGTACATAACTTAGAAAACAAAGTCATTGGTACCGGGTTGGAAACCACGACCTCCCGATTAAGAGGCCGGCGTTCTACACCGCTCCGCTATCACCGCCCTTTCACTGATGAAACACTGATTTCACGTTTCATAACGGTCGGCGTTATGAAACGTGAAATCAGTGGTTTTTTTTTGAACGCAGTTAACAACACTTATATTATGGCACGCATAGCCAGAGGTTGCGGTTTCGAATCCCGGCATGGGTGAAATTTTTAGCCTCTAAATAGGTTTTTAAACACTTATAAAAAGAACGAATCCTTAGAGCTAAACAAAACTACGTTCCGTTTTTTTATTTCGAACTTAAAATGGGAGCTTGAAATCAAGTTTGATATTACATACCTATTCCATTCCCAACACATAAGTATTATAATTACACCTATTGAACACCTACGATCATTAATAATTACACTAATATTAAAACAATCCATTTGTTGCGCTTCCAAACAATCCAAGTGCGTTAGCCACAATTCGGAACGCGCGAACTGAGTGATACTCGTACAGACAGGCAATATTAAAAATTCTTCGTTAACGTGCGCGTGTGCTCAAAGAAATGTAGGTTAGGTACGCTTAATTTTGTGAAAAAGATGGTGGTGCAGTATATTGAGTGATTGTAAGAAAAATTGGCTTACACCTAGACGCTGTGAAGTATATTGACCAGTCCAAGGGAGCGAAGAATACGATCGGCTACTGCTACTACCAGATCACGGATGATATTTATATTGAAGATTTAGTGCTCAAAGGGTGATTTTCAAGACTAGTATGTACCTATGAGTTTTTTTCTAAATACATGGCATACTGTTGGTACGAAGTTGTCGGTGCGCGTCTCCGACTCGCATGTGGTCGGTTTTTTATGATTTTCATAACGTAATTTGATTTAAAATATGGTTTAGTACTATTTACTTAAATTTTGTTTTATTTTACAGCCCTCGTCTCTCAAACGGGAAGATAAGTAGGAATGCGTATGTCAATATAAGGTTGTGATAAAATGTGACGTCTTTAGAACTTCATAAGGGCTGGTACTTAAGTATTTCTCAACGTCTTACTGACGTTTTGTGATACTACATAAGACTAACGATGCACGGCATACATTGCACGTCATATGGTGTCGTATCTCCGACGTCTTCAACTGACGTCGTAAGGCTGTGACAAATTCACGTCATCTGAGGGTTAACCCGACGTCGTAAAATGACGTCTTTTACGTCGAAGAGGACTGTATATGGACGTCAAAATGACGTAGTAATGCTACCTGGGCGTAATACAGAGAATAATGTAAAGAGGTTCGAAATTTCACTGATGCCGGTGAGTCGCCCATTAGCTCAGTTGGAAAGAGTGCTGGCACGGGTAGCCAGAGGTTGCGGGTTCGAATCCCGGCATGGGTGGAATTTTTAGCCTCTAAATAGGTTTTTAATAATTCATGTTTATAAAATTACTCAATGTCTGTGACTTTGAGTACACAAAGTTTATCCAGATTGAATATATTTATTTATATTCTTTTTAAGGCACTAACCTGTGCTAAGGACAATTTAATAAAACTATTTATTTAGAGGCTTAAAATTCTACCCATGCCAGGACCACTGGCTAACCGTTCCAGCGCTCTCCTGATAAACTGAGCTAATTATTCCGGTATTTACACTATTTCATTCGGTACGATAGCAGTTATGACTACCATACCTCAGCTCCCTTAGCGCTGCATGCCGCTCACACCGGGTACCGGCAGAATACCAGCGCTGAAGTTCTTCCACACCTAGGTTGATCACTCCCAGTCCATTACATTGCCTAGGTACACTACAGTACCGTGTATGACTTATCTTCTGAGTTTTTTTACTTTTTATGGTATGCTACTGTTTTATTATTGCTTTGGACTGGTATTTGGTTTTGTATTGCTATGCATTGTATACGTGTGTGTCTTATGTGAATAAATGTTTTATCTATCTATCTATCTAAAGTACAAAGTACTGCCGGAGGTCGTGGTTTTGTTTGGATGTACATTTGAGCAAATACATAGCCTCAGTATCAGTGTATTTACATCTTTGTCACCTAGCTGGTTTACCTAAACCTACTTCGTAATATCACAAACATAAGGCCACGCCGCTCGTGGCCTAGGCGAACCGAATGATTGGAATCAATCACTTGACTTAAGCAACAACAGGCGCAGTCAGGTGCTGGATGGGTGACCGTATCGTGACTACTGCTTGTGATATTTTTTCCGAGCGCTTCCGTGCTTCGCAAGGCATGCGAAGCCGATAGCGCCTTCTGTCGCGCAATGGAAGTCGTTAAGCCATGTCGGCCCATGAGGCTTCAGTTAGTTTATCCTGTTTTCTCCGCACTCAGCCTCATAGTTGGGCCATTGTGAGATCACTCCAGCCACCCAATCTTTTTTCAGAAAGCCAGCAGTGCACCCAGGTCACTGCTGGCCTCCCGAAGGATCCCAGCTTTGATATTATCGATGTTCGTTGCACTTCCACGCTCCCTCAGTGAATGAACACGTCGCGGGTAGTTCGTCTTCATTGAGGCATAGTCGACATAACGGGATGTCGGTCAGTCCCATAGCGTGGAGGTGTTTATTCAGTGTTCAATGGCTCGTCATAAATGCCATGGCATTTATGATGATATTGTTGGTAGGGCCTCTCTGGCTTGTTTGCATTTCGTTTCTGTTTTCCATAGTTCAGCATGATGGGTTTCTGGGTTTCTGTTTGCAATCTTAATGTCGGAGGCCTTATGGGCAGCTTGGTAACTTAAGGCCCGCCTCTGTCTTATAATCCTCCACTTACCCAGGCTTGGCCCCGTGGTAGAGTGTGACCTAACCTTAAGAGACCCGTGCTCCAGCGTGTGGAAATACAAAGGGTTGATATCAAAAAAGGGCACCTCTGTATCCCAGAGCGGTGAGCAGATGCAGGGACTGCCAGTTGCTATTATACGATCCTGGTTAATTACTATCACTTCATCGCCATTTATTAGTCGTTGCATGCGAGACGGTTTTGGGTACGTTTTATCCTGCCCTTTGCTAACACGTCCCCTATTCGACCAAATACGGGTCGAAGTATGTTCGCCTAGAGCGTTTCTTACCAGTCATTCCACTCACATGCGCCATTCAACCCACATTATATTTATTCTTTCTTACTTCATAATAATTAACACTACAGTACACGCGCCTCTTTTTTTTACTTAAGTACACGCGTGGCCTACTATAGTAAGCCATTTTAAAACGTCAATATATTGTATATTATTAACTATCTGATTTAAACAACAAAAAGAATGGAAAAGGTATTTATTTTAGTTAATTGTACAACCTTACATTTTAGATAAAATTATCAAAAATGCTCAAAAATTAACAATTGTGTTAATGTCTAAGAAAAAGTAACAAAAATGGCACATCTGAGATCAACATGTTTTTTTCTAACTTAAAGCTTAACTTAGTTACTCATTTCTTTGTTTTCGTATCAATCAAGACACATATATTACCGAAATCTATTGATTGTCATTGTGGCATATACATTCTCCAAACCAGTACCCTGAGAGTTATTCCAAAAATCTTTTATGTTACGCCGTCCATTTCGCGACACTCCCATGACGTATAATATGCCCAGAAATGCTCGTATTTCTATTACATCAGTGGGTTTCGCATCCCTGTTTGTTTGGTAATCGTCCTTTATTTTATCTATGTATATATTAGTGCACCCTACCAGGATGTCCAAGATATCTTGCGTGAAAAACAGTTCAAAACAGGGTAGCGGATCCTTAACATTCTCAGCTGCAACTCCTTTTGGGCCTGGTGGTCTTATTCTAATGTTTTGGGGTCGAGTTCGCGTTGCTGTGGAACATCTTTATGCCAAATAGTTCCATTCTTCGATTTATAGACTGCACCGCGCCTTCTGATTGCTACTTCCGAGAGTGGGACGTCTTCTGAACCTGATGTATCGTCTGATTCGCTCAATCTGTCCTCTTCATTTTCACGGAGTTCGGACTAGCAGACTAGAGCCTGCAAGTCTGGCTCTGGCTGAACTTCATCATCTTCACTCTCAACCGCTTCTTCATCATCAGTATCTAGCTCTCGCAGCCAACGTTCCACTTGTAAATCATCCATGACCTAAATCTGTAAAAAAAACTAAAATAAGAATAAAAATATATTTTACAATTTGTAACTATCATAATAATATGATATACATATATATAACATTGTTATAGCGTTATAAATCGATAATAGATAAAAAGTTTACATACCTGAATTTGGTACACCAATACACGCGCGGACTACTTTAGTAGGCCCGTGCTTTTGGCGCCAAATTGCTTGTGCGTGCATACGCGCTGGGGTCGCGCGGGGTACTGAGGTGGTGACAAATATACCAGACGAGGATTACCTGAAATCACTAGTTTCTAGCACGTTTAGCTAAAAAGTTATTACAAAAAAAGTTACCCTGGTCTACTACAGTAGGCCGCGCGTGTACTCTAGTGTTAATGTTCTTAAAATATACAGTATATGATATACATCCCACTGTAGAGCACAGATCTTCTTTCAGAAAGAATATAGGCTTGATCACCACGCGTGCCCACCTCAGATATGCGAACAGCGAGTTATATGAACATATCAGCCATTCAGGTTTCTTTACGATGTTATCATTCACAATTAGCGAGGGGTATTTCTCCTTGAACTTCACAAATGTGCCTGAGATACATAACATTACTATAATAATACTGGTTTCAACAAAAAATTATGAGTTATCTTCTACATTATGGGATTCGATCGTGAGTTCACCTAAAGGAGAGTAACTTTTGATTTTGACAGATGTAATCGAATTCATGTGCGAGTTCATGATCGAAGTGAGCTGCGAATCGAACCTTCAGAATACCAATTTCATTGACATTTGTAGTTCTCTTCACCGCCGTAGCGCCAGTGTAGAATTAAGTCTTGATTTAAAAGCAAACTATTCGTTTGTGTGTGTGTGAAGTGTGACCAGATGCTGGCCGGAAAATATTGACAAAGTTTGGAAAAACTGGGTCTAACCATGACGGAGCAAAATATGAAAAAAATACGTTCTATGCGTAAGTACGTTCATATAACACTTTCTATTTAACATTACATCGAGTGCAAATTACTGTGTCAATGTTTTTATCTGTAAATAGAAAAAAAAAACAAATAAAGAAAGTCTACTTGAAAACACACTCAGTGTTTTCGTGCTAACCACCCAAATTATGTAGATGTCATATTTAAACGCTCCGAAACGCTAAAATATAAAACGAAACAAAAGTGCCAAGAAATGTGTTTTTTAAGATTTCTGTTTTTGATTTACCTACGGCGAAAACGTGTAACAAATTAATAATACAATTCAGCTATGTGCGAAATCCCCCACAAAATAGTTTACTGAAATAAAAAAAAACACAGAATAGATTAATACGTCTCTCTTTGTGTTCGAGTCTGACTCGCGCTTTGCTAGATTTTATCTATATATTATATTATAGAACTACATAACATATTGTAAGAAGGCGAACATAGAGAAGCTGTTAATAGTGACTTATACATGTTCTCTTTACAGTTCCATCGACGACTTGAAATTCGTAAATGAGTCAGTCAACTTGTTAAATGAATCATTTACAAAATGATAAGGAATAAGACGTCATGATTGTGCAACATCAAAGAGCGGAACGTCGTTAAGACTATTCAGAATTGCACGGAACAGAGAACGCTGTAAAGAACTTACTACCAACCTTAAGTAATGAAGAAGCACTTTAAGAAGAAGAAGAAAATCCACGGCAACTAAACTCGGTCACCAAACTAGTGGCTAATGTGTGTATTAACACACATTAGCAACTAGTTTGGTGACCGAGTATTAATGGCGCACATATAATAAACAATGTTATTAACGGTGTGATATTAGTAGCTTGTCGATCACACGCAAAATACTAAAGATAATATGCTTTTGGATTTTTCCAAAGCTGTCGAAACTGTCTCTGTTCCCATTCTGCTGGATAAACTAGAAACCATTGGAACCGGAGAGTTGCCCTTTCATGGCAATGTAAATGAGCGACAAGTTAGGATTGGTGACTACACGTATGATATAGGCGTATGGCGTGCTCCCCAGAATTCCGTGTTATGTCTTGAAAGAGCTTACAGAGCTGTGATAAAAGTAATACTTAGTGGTTCAGTCAGATACTCGATTACACTTTTATATTGAGACTTGATTGATTTCCTCACAAAATTATAAAACAGAAACAACACATCTATGACCTACGTTCCCCTAGTACTTGAGAATCGACAGAGTATACCAAACGTTAGCCCATAGAACCAAACTTTCCCGGTGTCATTTTTATGTAGTAGGTTCATACACTTTTAATAAATAAAAAAATGTAAAGCCCAAACAACAAAATAGTTCCTTCGTCTTAACTATTAAATAACGGAAAATCTACTAAAACCCATACAGTAAAACCTAGCCCACAAATAAAGTTATCGTACCTTATCTTTCTCTTCTCATTTGTTTCAATTTATTTTTCCTATAGAGACATACATAGCACGAACACTCCCCGTTCACACAAACACAATACACATACGAAATTACCCCCCCCCCCCCCCTTCTTTCCCTCATGCTCGCTACTTTACACACGTTTACTTACCGTCCATTACACTGCACCTATCGATTTTTTGCTAAGGTTAAAATAAGATAAGAATATTGTTAATTTTATTCATTTATAATTTCTAATTATGTAAAACTTATTGTGTAACCTTATTTAATAAATGCATGTCCTAATTATACAGTGTATATTTGAAATCTAAGTAAGAAAAGGTAGTTGGCGTTGACGTCTGAGATACAGTGTTTAACATTAGTTCAGATGTCATCGTTTTTTTTGTAATGTACGCACTAGTAGGCTCGATATTATTGCGTAAGCAATGTATTGCCTATATTTTTAAAGAATAAAAATTACTGAATTACTGAACTACCTGTAAGCAAATAAATCAGTAATCGTGGCATTTTTATTTTACTCGTATGGTAACCCCACGAGAATTGCTTCTTATGCCAGCAACTTGGATACACTGTATACTGCCAATGATATAATCTTTTTTATACATTTCAATAGATTTAGGCTAGTAAATACTTAGACTGTACAATTTTAGACAACGCAACATGTTTGTAAGATTTTTATATAGCATCGTTTTGCCAAAACATGCGAAACAAATTATAGCCTACGACTTCGACTGAAATAATATTAGTGTCAACCCCTATGCAAGGAATGTCATATTTTCGGGTTCTGAAGGTCAAATTAAGGTGAGTGTGAGGTGAACGACGAGGTGACCGACGAAGTGACCGACGAAGTGACCATCGAAGTGATCGACGATCTTACTGAATCGACATGCTGAGCATGCCTCGTGTTAGAGGCGAAACGCGTCGCGCATTCTCAAAAGTATTGGTGTCGGTGGTAGTGTGTTCGTGTCTTGCTTCTTCTTTAAAAAGTGGGAAGGAGGGTTGTGCAATAACTAACCGCATGGTGCTTCTGGATTTTTCCGCTCACATTTGTATAAACAAACGCAACATTGGCAACTTGCACGTGAATTGAAGGTCAATCTGGTTATTTAGTCCTACCTACCTCCGTCTAATTAGCCGAGACGAGAACTAAACACGCAACAATTACAGTTTTTACCACACGCGCCAGTTCAAGTATGACAAATATGTCTATTCATTAAGGCCGCAAGCTTACTTACAGGGCCGGACTTACCACGTCGAGGCCCCTACGCAAAGCACGACTCAAGCCGGTTTATGCGTAATATAATATATGACATCTTGAAATAATTTATCGCTCGTCATACATTTTGTACGAGACTTGTTCACACTGTGCTATGATAATAATATAGTTAAATAAAAAAATTTACGACGAGCGATAAAGTACTATATCTCAAGAAGCGCTCGTGGCCTAGGCAAACCGAATGATTGGAATCAATTACTTGAGTTAAGCAACAACAGGCGTGGTCAGGTGCAGGATGGGTGACCGTCCCGTGACTACCGCTAGTGGCATTTTTCCGAGCGGCTTCGTTGGTGCCGGCTGTAATGGCAGTCGTTAAGCCATATCAGAGGCCTTAAAGGCGGCTTGATAACTTCTGACAGTAAGGCTAGCCACTGTCTTACAGTCCTCTACCAACCCGGTATTGGCCCCCGTGGTGGAGTATGGCCTAACCTTCCTGCGATGTAGGAAGAGACCCGTTCCCCAGCAGTGGGGACATACGAGGGTTGATATCGATATCGATCGAATATTATTACCTACATTATATCCCATAGTCAAAAGCCGGCCCCTTCACCTTTTTCTAACGTCCGAAAATAAATATTTTTTACCACAAGAAGAAAAAACCATGTATCTGTGGGATAAATAAAATGGTTTAAATATTTTTTTTTGTAAATGAAATTGTTTAATTTTGATTACATGGTTTTGTAATTGCATTACGAAGGTATCGCCGCTGTAAAATTTAATATTTTAGCGCAGTCTATATACGTCCTATCCTGTGGATTGGCAAATTCAAGGGATCTATGAACACTATTGAACACCTCAGACACTCAGGTTTCCCCACTATGTTTTCTTTCACAGTTATTGCTGCTATAACGAAACTTAAAATATAATATTGTGTGTTTTAATTGGAAAATATCATTTAGAAACTCAAGTAAAATATAGTGACACGATGTACTCGTAATATAAAAATAATAAGACAAAAATATTGGTATTGACATTTAGTTTATAAAAACCTATTGAGAGGCTAAAAATTCCACCCATGCCGGGATCGAACCCGCGACCTCTGACTATCCGTGACAGCGCTCTTTTCAACTGAGCTAATGGGCGACTTTTAAAATTCTCCTTAGCGCTTGTTAGTGCATTAAAAAGAATATAATTTAGTTTATATACAAATGGTCAAGTTGAATTTACACTCAAAAAAACAATTTAAAGAAGGGGCCAGGGCCCCTGGCCGTTCGAGCCCTTAGGCAGTGGCCTTCACTGCCTAATAGATAATCCGGCTCTGTTTACCAAACATGCAGTCACTTTGATATTCGCAAAATGACTTACTCTGTGTGCGGCATTACACTTAATTCCATTACCCGTAATAAGAACTTTTTAATTAAACAATTTACCCCCTTGTGCAAGCGCATGCGAGCGTATTATGAAATGTCATACAGTTTACTACATTCCGAGTGAAGAGGCATGAAAATGTCTGGAGCCTCTCAACCTCAACAAGGAGTAATCCGCTACTTGACCCGTATCAAATTAGACGCAATAAATTAATATTTCCTATAGTATTAAACGTAAGAAACTGAAATATACTGACTTTGCTAAGTAAATATCTAGGATGGCTGCAAAATTTGCAAATTAAAAAAATATTTTCCGCTTTTAATTCGGAACGGTGAAAACGCTATCCGCCATATTGAAAGCATCTTTGGTATGTTAACAAACATTTGTCAGCCAGAGCCAGTAGACATTAATTATTATAGGACTTACATCAAAGTGATCTTCACATAAATACACCCGAGTTTCAGCCAATAAAGTATCGCGGTCTCTTTTGGCAAGTTTGGGCCAATTTTTTCGTATGTTTATTTCACACGAATTCACAACTTTCCGGGGGTCTTTCTTGACATGGTTTTGGATTCTCGAACAATGCAATAATGATAATTGCTATATTTTGCATGTTAACTCGATGAAATCATGGTTGCGTTGTGGTTATTTTACTAGGCTCACAGATCACTCACAGATGTTGAATGTCAAACTTTGTTTACAGGTCTTCAAACCATAGACAAAAATGGCTGACCGCGTTTTTGGCTGTTTAGCAAAGCAAAGTTTTAAAATGTATTTTTTTGTTGCTTTTAGGTCCTCAAAAAATATACTAAAATATGTTTTGGTCTAATGGAAGCGATATTTACCATTTATGACTTACTTGAAAAGAGAGTCAAATAGCGGATTATAACAGCCTGTAACAATAAATACCTGTTTCCAAAAAGTGGGATTTTGGTCGCCAATACGAACAATTTTTAATACTGTTTACTGGTACAATAAAGAATTTAATAATAATAGTTGTTACCGTAAGGACCACTTTAATATAGTAAAAAAGTTAACAGCTGTTCCATACTAAAATTACTACCTGAGAGTAATATGCATAGTAATTGATGAGTAGAATCTCCTTTTCGGGTAGATATGGGGATTATATACACCCTCTATATCAAAACATACTCATTCGGAAATTAAGTAAGACATCTATCTAAATAAAGTGCATTGTATAATATTACATGTCTTACTTAATTTCCGAAATATATCTATATATCATTTATTTATTTACATAAATAAATCATTTATTTACATAAGACACACATACGTATGCAAACGTACCTACAACTTTGTAGGTACGTTTTAAATTTTAGTTGCAAACTCGTCCTTAACGTAACGGAGTAGAGATCAAGGATGTAAAGATTGTGCTATCGACTTTTTTGTTGTATTTATTAATAATTCGCGATAATCATACATAGTTATATATTAAACGGGTCTAATCGCGATTATTTATTAGGTAAAACGTAATTGCCTTATTTCCCGACGTTTCGGCAGCATTACAGTTACGTCGGGAAATAAGGTAATTACGTTTTACCTAATAAATAATCGCGATTAGACTTTTCTGTTGTATATTGATTGAACCTATACCTTGTGTTACATACATTTATTTAAAGAAGCCGATCATCTGATTTTACCAAAGTGAAAACATAACAGTTCTCGTCCCAAAGCGTTTCGCCGAAACAATCGAAATCATTCGCTGGCTAAAAACAATTAAAACGTAATTAAGGAACATATTAACGAAACTGGCATGCGCCCCGACAATGCTGCTGCGCTAATTTTTCGGCCGAGGGATGAAACAGTATCGATATAATTTCGATAAAATCGGTATCAGCTGTAATTTCGATAAAATCAGAAACTAGTCCAACTTAAGATTTTTTATTTCGTAAAAAAATACAGGCTTCTTCTGGGCAAACTCGGTCCATCCTAGGCCCTATCTTTACCTCCCTGGGCTAGCTAGAGATCAAGAGTAAGCTCATTATAAAAAAAAAATTCAAAATTAACTTTGCTGTTAAACTGTCTTAACTCCTTTCAATGCTATTAATAAAAAAAGCTTGCCTTATACAGATTATTGCAGTAGCCTTTTCATTTCTAAACCTGTTCCGATATTTTGATTGGTAGTAAATTTTCAAACAATGGATTTTCATATTGCGTCCTTAAATTTTATTTCACCCACCCAACAATAACTGTATTGTTTTTACAGTCGATGGAAATCCAACACTCGACCAAGCTCGTAAAATGGTCCATATTAAAAGTGACAGGTCTAGCATAACAGATTTTGCTTTTCAATTATTAGTTTCCTTGATTTGCACTCAACCTTTGCATAATACTATAGGTATTAAGTGCGCCTTTGTACTTTTTATTTGTTTAATCATAAGAAACCACTGCTAAATGATGATGGCACAACCTTGCGCTGTGGCGCTCATTAGGGCTATGTCCAGCAGGACTAATATAGCCTGAAGAAGAAGGAGAAGAAGAAGTGCATATTGTTTAATCGTCCAATATTTCTTCGAAACTTTGATCATCGATAACATCGCACATCACTATACAGTGTCCTAATTGAAAGGACACGCTCGAGTTACGATGGAGACAATCACATCTTCATTAAATTACAACCGGAATGCACCGCAGAAGCCCTTTTTGGGCCGACGAAGACTGGGACCTTACGGTTGTAACTCCAGCTTTACTTTTGAAAGTAAAGTTGGAGTTACAACCGCCCAATAACCACTCCTTCACTCACACTCGCTTTTAAACCCAAAAACCACTGTAAAGTCAAGGGTTTTTTATATGCTTCAAGAATCAAGCCAAAAACTATTTAATAATAAATAAAACTTTATTTCAGACTATGCGTCCATACAGGCAGGCGGTACAACAAAATTAAATTAAAAAGAAAAGTTTTTAGAATTACTTATACAACAAAGTAGTAAAATACAAAAAATAATTACTCATCCAAAGAATCTACATAAAATTTTGGTCTGTAAGTAAAATGCATTACTCTATAAATAATATTAAGTCAAAAACGTCACAGATTCATTCTTATAAAATATTCGACTCCACTGAGACGGGTCGCTCGCTATATCATGTCTTTATGAGCAAATTAATTACAAAACATACACTTGAAGACGTGCTTCCGTACTTCGTAAAAGAAGATATACGAGTACATAGTTCTTTTGTCGGGGAGCAAACTATTGCGTTGTCTTCTATTTTTCGACCATAACTAAATATCTCGACGGCACAGGCAGTGTTAGAAGAGCGGTAAAACGCCGGCTTCTCAGTCGGGAGGTCGTGAGTTCGAATATACCTACCAATGTCTTTATTTTCTAAATCCCGGCTGGGTACAAAAAAAACCTCAGGTCTTGGATGTTTACATGTTTGTGATGTCGTTGTTTCTGGTTCCCACAACACAGGGTATCCTAGTGTGGGGCCAGAAGCAATGTATGTGCCTGTATGTAAATGTTATGTTTTGTTACAGTAGCAATACCACGTGCTAAAAGTGCTCAACGCTTAAAATTGCAAATCCACGGTAGGCACGAGTGGTGAATAATCTTATGCTCTCTTTCTATGAGATGGCCTGTGCTATAAAGTGGGACGTACAGATGCTGCGATGTTATCTAGGAACGGGGTTACAAAGCCTCGATATCAACCCTTGTATGTCCTCACTGCTGGGGCACAGGTCTCTTCCTGCATCGCAGGAAGCTCACGCCATACTCCACCACGGGGGCCAAGTCCGGGTTGGTGGAGGATTGTAAGGCAGTGGCGGACCGTACTGTCAGAAGTTATCATGCCACCCACAAGGCCTTTGATATGGCTTAACGACTGCTATTGCATGACAGCCGGCACCAATGGCTTAACGTGCCTTGCGAAGCAGGGAAGCGCTCGGAAAAATGCCACTAGCGGTAGTCAAGGAGGGTCACTGCATCTGACGACGCCTGTTGTTGCTTAACTCAAGTGATTGATTCCAATCACTCGGTTCGACTAGGCCACGAGCGCTTCTTACAAAGCCTACTCTTCAGCAAAGGTTTTATAGCTCAGGGTCAATTAGCGGACTTTTTGCAGAGCTTTCTTGGCAGGATTGCCGTTCGGATGGCTTTTTGACGACTTTCGGGTACAGCTTTTCCGTTGAATAATTAACGACTTTTCGAATTATGCCGTTGCCGCCTTAATTGTAATGTAATTATTTGTCAAGTTTTTTTGTGTACGCGTCTTTAGCTCAAGGCTTTCTTCACGTGTACCATACGTAAACGCTTAAGGCTTCTTTTACTTCTGGCATTCCGTAATACATTTTGAACTTGATACTTTTGCTAGAAATTCATGGCGTAAGAATTTTAAAGGTTAATTTTGAATGGAATAACGAAACTAATATTAATGAATTATATATTCTTAAATAGTAAATTCGAAAGATCATTAAATAAAATTTGTTTTAAAGGCGAACTTATCTCTAACAGAGATCTCTTCCAGCCAACCTTAGCATTGGGTGTTTAAATTAAGGTAGCGGGAGGAAGGGAGAAATATTTATAACTATATAAATAAGCAATAATACGATAGTACACATACATATAAATTAATGTATTAAATTTTGAAATTAGATTTTGACCCCTTCTCCCAAATTGCTAACAAAATTACTTTATGACATAACAAAATATACGTTTTTTCCTATATTTTTAGTGTGTTGTCATTAGAAAAGAACCGGCATACCAAATTTCAAAGACGTAAATTTACAGAAAGTGATCCATATTAAACGATTTCAAGTTATATGGAATCAGGCGTTACTTTGCGGAAATCCAAAATAGCATTAAAAAGTTAAAATTACTTTGCTGAATTCCGCCAAAAATCCCACAAGCACCATGCGGTTTGCATTTGGGAGCCTGAGGATGCCTCGTGTTAGAGGCGAAACGCGTCGCGTATTTTCTCACACAAGTATTGGTGTTGGTGGTGGTGTGTTCGTGTCTTGCTTCTGTTTGAAAAGTGGGAGGGAGGGCGGTGCATTAGCTAACCGCATGGTGCTTGTGGGATTTTTGGCGGAATTCAGCAAAGTAGTTTTAACTTTTTAATGATTTTAAGTTATAAATAAAAAGTGTAAAAAATTTGTACACCTGACAATATTTCTTTACATTTTTGTTGCAAGCCTATCCACTAAGCTTATTCAAGTGCACAGCGAGGGTGTAAAGGTAAATGTGTTGTGGTGTGTACATAAATTTATGCATAATTCATGATTGCTTAGCCAACAAGCTAGTACCAAAAAAACTCTTTAAAAATATTCATATCATAACCGAAGCAGCTGCATACATTACATTGTAGGTACCCAAGTGCATTTTTTGCGGTAAACAAATAAAACTTTAAAACGCTGTGCAATTTTGCAAAATAACAGTCGTTAAAACTTAACAATGTAACAACTTGAATACTTAATTAGATACCCGCGTTCGTAATTACCCATATTACATTAAAAATATGCTTCATATCCATTAAACACTCGCTTAGAGAAAACTTAAACATAAATAATAATGCAGCCTTTATACGTCCAACAGTAGATCACAGCCCTTTTCAGAGAGAGAGAGAGAGAGAGAGAGAGAGTGAGAGAGAGAGAGAGAGAGTGAGAGAGAGAGAGACAGTATGAACATAATTACCATGCGTACCCACCGCGGATTGGCAAATTTCAAGCGCTGAGGTTACCTCAAGATGTTTTCCTTCACAATAGGCCAGTGGTATCTCTACTACAAGTTCCCTATGTACGAAATTGATGAAAACGTTATCGAGCGCACTGCCACCGTTAAAATAGGTTAAAATAATTCTTACCACGTTAAGAATCTTGAAAATTATATTCTTTTTTTTTTAATGCACTAACCCGTGCAAAGCACAATTTTAAAAACCTATTTAGAGGCTAAAAATTCCACCCATGTAATACAGAGAGTATTGTACAGAAGTTCGAAATTTCACTGATGCCGGTGAGTCGCCCATTAGCTCAGTTGGAAGACCGTTGGCACGGATAGCCAGATGTCGCAGGTTCGAATCCCGGCATGGGTGGAATTTTTATCCTCTAAATAGGTTTTTAAATAATTTATTGCAAAACCAGCGTCACACTCACGTTGTTTAAAATTCCTGGTTCCTGAAGAAGGGTAACCTGTGTATCAGAAACCAGAGCAGTGCCTTTAAATACACAGGGAATTACAAAAAGCAAGAAGAACACGTGAGATAAAATAATAGGAAAATTAAAAAAACATTTAATGTTTGTCCTTCTAACCCAGCGATAGTCTTGTTCGAGGGGGTATGGAAATTTAATCATTAAAATTCTGGCTATTTAAAAACGTACTTATAAATCGGTAAAGAACTTATACAAATTAATTATAGTAATACCATCCACCAACACAATCACTTGTCCTGGTCCTAAACTAGGATACTCTGTGCTATGGTGATGAGGCAAGGAAACATGAAAAACATGAGGACAATCATGGACAGACTGAGTCCATTTGTACAAATATACAGCGGCCTCCATTGCGAATCAAACCCACGATCTCTGTCATGGCAATCTTAAAGCAATCTTTATGAGGCAAAACTTTTTATTCGGGAGATCGCTCGGCGCCTGAGGAGTCGGGGGTATGACGTTCGTCCCGGGGCATACCTGATGCAAAGGATCTCCCTGGCGGTGCAACGAGGTAATGCTGCTGGCGTCATGGGAACTTTTGGGTCGGGTGTGCCCGGGGCAATATTTTTGATTAATTAAGTTTGATTTTTTTATCTTAAATGATACCGACCAATGAGACAGACAATAAAATAGATAGTTTTACAGTGCGTTCACATTAACTTGACGCGTGAGAGAATTGGTAACAAGGACATAACATGTGAATTAGCTTTTGGACCTAATCGGAAGATGGTAAAACAAGCCCTCAGTCCTTTTATTTTCCCCAAGTAATGGGAATGATTTCTTATTTAACATGGTAACAGTAATCATCTCAGTGCTACCAATTCTCTCACGCGTCAAGTTAATGTGAACGCACTATATAATTATTGTTATGATTGAAAGCATGAAAACTGGAAGCTTCAAGACTAATGTTCGTTTTCGTTCCGACGTTGAGGTTCTTAAAAGCATAGTTGTTCAGTCGTTCACTATTGGTAGTCTAGTCTAGACTAACAATAGTGCCAATAACTAACCAATCGCATTCTAATGGTGTAACCCGTGCAGATTAACTCAGCGCCTTGCGCGATGCGATCTTCTTCGCGAGAGATACCTGTTTAATTTGGACGTGTGCCATTGAACTGACATTGTTATACTACTGCTTAGTAGTCTACCAAACAGAAGCAACTGACAGCTATTGTTGTTTGTGTGTATTAGGGCCAGTTTCTGAATTGAAAATATCGTTCAGTAAATATTTAGCTGTAGTGTCTGTTCGAATTTCTCAACAAAGAGCGTGACAGAACTTTTCTTTAGTATTTACTCAGTGAAATCCTAAATTCAGAAACCGGCCCTTAGACGCTAAAGCCTGGTCAACATAATTTCGAAAACGTACTTTTGTCGAAATTCACGTCATTCCCGCCTCCAGGATCACCACAGGTTTGAAGCTACTTATTACTGCGTCCAGGCCTGAACGAGGAAATCCTTTGCGACAGCTGCTTATTAAAATATGAAAAGAAAACAAATACAAACAAAAAGCATCGAAGATTCAGGGAAAGAAATTTCCAACTCGTCAACACGATGTTACTTAACATAATTGGCAGAAAAAACAAAACTAAAACACAGGCAATTACCTACGTACAACGCAACCTTTGCCTTGCCGACAAAGAGGATCCTTAATTTAGTAATTTACTTGAACACGGCCGCAACATGGCTTCTGAATTTGAAGACGGAAACGTAAATTGAATATAATATGTCTTTGTTGCAATGGGAGCTAAACAATACATGGTTGAAGGCAGGTCATTAATCCAAAACAAGTCATCTGTAACTGAATGACTGGACGCACTTGCGAGCACTTGCCCGAAATTCGCAAAAATTAAAACAATCTCATTTCTAGTGAGAATTTTCTTTAAGGCAGCGTCGCAAAGTAAGTATTGAGCCGCAACTGTTTAATACATACAGACACACACACACACACACACACACACACACACACACACACACACACACACACATACATACATACATACATACATACATACATACATACATACATACATACATACATACATACATAACCTCACGCCTGTATCCCAGAGGGGTAGGCAGAGACCAGGGACTGCCACTTGCCACGATCCTGACAGATCACCTCCGCTTCATCAACGTTTATAAGTCGTTGCATGCACGCACGCCGGTTCCGGGTACTTTTCTACTGTTTAATAAAGACTTTAAAATAAAACTTGTTTTGCCATCGACACGCTACGAAGAAGATTCGCGGATATAAATGCGGGCATTTCACCGCACATGCCAGGAAACCGCTGGTGCAATTCAGTCCCAAGTTTACATCCTAACTAAATGTGCGCTTAAATCGAATTTCAGATTCTTAACACCCCAAATTTTTGAGCCATCTGTCAGTTTAAGAAACAAATTTAGCGTAAAATCAAGATTCAAAATATTTTCTTTCTTGTTTCAGAAACAACTCGGTAAGAGAATGAGATAGCAGATCACGAAGCCGAGCGCCAGAGAGCGACAGAGCAAGTCAACACTAACGATGCAAGCGACAGCAACCAAACACCGCAAGAAACTAACAACAAAACGAAGAAAACCTAGAATGTACGAAATTCGCTTCGAGTTCACTTGACGGTCGACGCTTTCCACGCCAGTGCCTTAAAACTTTACGAGTGTAAAAAGAGTGTTAGAGAAAAAAGTGTTACACCCAGTGCAAGTGTTACGAGACGGACGGAGCACGGACTATGCTCGCCTGTTACGTTTGAAGAATGCCAGATAGGGACTCAGTTGGGGGTCCAGGGTCCGGCAGCGGAGGGTTTTTGCCCCTCCAGTTCCCCTCGGCCTTCGCGGCTTTCCACGCGGCACCAGGCGGCCCTGGGGCCACGGCCATGCACCACGCCACGCATTATCATCACCATGCCCAGTAAGTATCTACTGATATAGTATTTCTTAATTTTATTTATTTATTTAATATCGGGAAGACTAACAGCACATAACAAAGAGTAACAAAATCATTAAATATACAGAAGGCCAATTATAAGTCTCCACTTATAGTGATTAATGATTCGCGATACTCATACATAGTTATATATTAAACGGGTCAAATAGCGATTATTTATTATGGTAGTTAGCCAGTGTCGGCTAGGTCTACCTCACGATGGGCTGGTTGAGAGAGCGGAATGGGAGGTGATGTGAATGGACTTACTTGGTGATGGTGGATGATGGCTCGCTTTAGCTGTTGGGCAGATGATGAGCGGTGATGGATGAGCTGATGCATCCAGCGCACGGAGAACACTCCTGCACTGTTCACTTATAGTCTAATATTGTTCTTTGAGCTGATAAAGTTAATTAGTCACCAAATGCCTATCACTTCACGAATTCGAGCACTTATCACGCGCGTATGTCACC
This sequence comes from Yponomeuta sedellus, assembly GCA_934045075.1. Taxonomy (NCBI): domain Eukaryota; kingdom Metazoa; phylum Arthropoda; class Insecta; order Lepidoptera; family Yponomeutidae; genus Yponomeuta; species Yponomeuta sedellus. The sequence goes on along the minus strand of OW203746.1, from coordinate 6,273,577 downwards.
GTGCGAATGTGTATGCAGATGCATGGATAAATTAGTAGCGAGCGAGGGGCACGAGCGACGGCACCGGAACGACAGAATAATGAATGAATGACCACAGATTCATGATTACGTCGCGCGATCGATTCTCGCGCGAACATATTAGGTAAAACGTCTAAGAATCCAGTGCTTACAAGTCACGCGCCTTATCACCATCGGTCCGTTGACGTAGTGAGTGTTGTGTGTCGGCTAGCTGCGAAAAATTAATAGTGACTACCCACAATAATTGACTGTACTCGCCACTTCAGTCTACCCGAGACCACGGCAACTGTAACGTTGCCGAAACGTCGGGAAATAGGGTAATTACGTTTTACCTAATAAATAATCGCGATTTGACTCGTTTAATATATAACTGTATCTACTGATATATTCCTACATTCAGCGCCTCTATTTTATGTGCGTATCTATTTGTTGGCTTATCCATCTTAACGTTTCCAAAGTCTCAGGACCTTATTAATAAAAACGGCCTATAGTGTGCTCGTAGTGCACTCTAGCTAAAATCCTCTATTAGACATAATAGTAGCTCTAACTTTTCCTTATTAATAAAAGTACAACAATCCTACTGTAACTAAAGTGCTCTTTTACGACCTGTCAATTTGGCAACGTCGCGTTCTAAGATTCGTTCATTCTTTTAAGTCTGTGGAAGCGTCAAAACACACAGATTGTATAATCTATGTAGGTACCTACCAAGAAAAAAAAGTTGGTTTTCAACTTTTCGTTTGAAAGTTTCTGAAGAAGACAATATGGAAAATCATGTTACTATCACAATTTCACGAAAAACCACTTCACTGACAACGAAACACTTCAAACAAACTACAATTTGACAAATGCATACTTTTGTAATCTGTGGTTTTACAATCACAGACTAAAATACGCTTATAATAAGTTTGTGGTAGAGTTAAAGTAGGGCTATATCAACTTTAAGTTATAGCAGGTTTGTAGCACAGTTATAATGGGGATTTTGTTTTATTAATGACGTTTTTGTTTAGACCTATTATAAACATCTCATAAGGCCACTATAACAGTGTTTTTAGTGAACTGACTTTTCATTAATAAGACTGTCAATATATTGTGTGTATTTAACAGGTGTTACGGTAGAACGCTGACACAAAAATGATACAAAACGGCCAACGCGTTACCTGCAGTACAGTGAGACAAGCTTATCTGATTCGGTGACAGCGTCACTTTTCTCATAGTAAACTTGACGTTTCCATACAAAATTTGATACCTCCACCGGGTCAGATAACTTTGTAGCACTGTAACGCGTTTTGCTGCGATAAAGTGTCAGAATTTGACAATTAAGAAGATAAGATGAGAATAATCTTTATTGTACACTAGAGCACATACTTAACATAAAAAATTGTAAAGATAAATTAAACAATGTATGTATAGATGGAGAATACTGTTTACTGCACAGTCAGTTAGCTTTTAGAATATACCTCTGCTACTATCGGATAGAAGTGGATATAGTATTCGTGTAATAGAAATATCGGAGCTAATATGACACTTAATTAATAAGAAAAGTTTTTTTCACAGAGCAGGAAGTAGTATTACACTCGTGTGCTTTCGGCGAAAACCGAAGCCTACTCTAGCGCCCGAGGTATATCCTAAAAGCTAACAAACAGACCGTATATTCTACACTGTTATTGTGTAGAATCTACTTGATTGTCGCGAGTTTTGACGATTAAAACGCACGACTAGCGTCTTTGCACTACCTAGGCTAGGAAGGCTTAAAAAAGTATGATGATGAATTGACAATGATTCGAAGCCGTCACAGATTTTTTCCTACTATAGACTTATCGGGTATACAGTCTGCACACCGAGGGAAAACCAGTTTTTCACTTAGATATATTAACATTATCTATAACAGCATTGGCTTCAAGTTGCAAATCAATTAAAAGAGAAAAAACTGATACAACTGGACAAATATGCACTACCCCGTTTAACATAGATAGATAGATAGAATATTCTTTATTGCATGTACACCAAGGATTACATAAGAGACTTCAGTACAGTAAAAGTGGCATAATTAATTTAATTCCTTAACATAATTAATTTCCCATGCACTATAGATTTGAATATTAACTTGGTCTGGCTTGCGTCTATTTCCACTTCAGCTATGTTAATTGGATTACAAAATGGACTAAAACGTTTGACAACATAACTAATAGACAAGACATTCGAAAATGAAAATTCAAAATGGCTGCGTTATGATCATTGCTTCCGCTCGTTCACTACCTATACGCTTTAGCTAATATACCTATGTTGACGCGCCCGTCTAATTCAAATTTCATGCGTTCCCCACAGTTTTGTATGACCATTTTGTAAACATGCACGTCAATTTTAATTGGTCGCGTCCTAGTTAATCTGACGTTAATTTTAGTGTATAACAGGCAAATTTATAAAAAACACTCTTAAGGCGAATTTAAAGTCGGTTTGTTGCAGGATTTCCTCTTATAAACCGCTCTGACTCGGTCTTAAGCCTGTTTTAGTGTAATCTACTTTTTATAAATAAAACGTAGGTCTTTATAGGAACGGGGTTTTTAATTCGACTATTCCAATTCACAGTTGCAGAAACGAATTGCAATTAAAATTACAAATGTTTTACATTTTGTAATTGCATCCATTTCCAATATTAACAAGCAATTTCCATCACAGCAGATGCTTGCGAACAGCCACCAATAGTTTTGTTTAAAAGCCCTTTTCAATTAGCGAAGACCTGTCTCTTTATTTATCTATGTCATAAACTATTTCCTCCCATGTTAATTAAGACACCCATTAAATATGTATGAATTTTTTTAGAAGAGGCTTCACGTCGATATTGTTATGGGGAAATTTATATCAGTCTGGCTGGGAGCAGGTAAAGGAATTCAGATTAGATTAGGCACTTTAACCAACCGTGGTTTACGGCCGGCTGGCCCATAAACCCGGGTTAGACCGAGACAAGGTGTTACTTAATTATAATTTATTGTGAAACGCGTCCGACACGTAAGTCGGGGCTATTTTGATGACAACATTAATCATTGTGTAACCGGGCACTGTTTTAAAATTGACAAATAAATACAGGAAATGGATGCACCTTTTATAGGTGAGAAAGGAAGTAGTTTTAGTAACAAAGGAACCTATGATAGGTATATGTTGGTATATATGACGAATTTACTACAGTCTCGATTGACAGTCTTTTGCCAGATATTGGATGTCTAAAGATATAGATGAACTCTTCATACGCACAGGTAATTGACCTGACATGTCATAATCAGAACAGCAATTAAACTACTCGGTGAAACAAAACTTCATAGATTCTCGACTTCATAAAGTGAATACGTAATTACCCTGCCAGCCCAGCGGTATTTTGAACTTTATTATTTTTGCACCGTAAGCTTCAGACAGGTACAATAAAGCCCTTTGTCCTGTGAACCAGCAAGGTGCATCTGTAAAGTCTCAGCTCGAGATTGGCACTAAATCATTCGGCGAAGAAGATGGACGAGTTACCATAGTTGTAGATTATTCTATAGGCTTTTATACTGGACCATATATTAGGCCTTAGCATTTAAATCCTGAATTTAATGTTTTGGTGCCTCTAAATAATTGTTGAGGGATTACACCATAAACCTAGTAAAGAAAATTAATAGCTACATCAAGAGTAATAATTTTTTTTCAATTTATATTCAAAATTTGTGATACATTGTATAACTTGGAATGACTAGGCGTAAGCTGATTCCCGCAGCATCTATAAAGACGTTAGTGCTTCTCGGAAGTCCCGTAATCCTTTAGCCACGGAACTCGAGATAAGAGGGTTTTCTTCGCCGGATGCCGTCCCGGCTGCGCCATTAACGACGGCTCTCGGTGCCTCATTTAACCCTGCTGCCTCGATAATTGCTACCACGTGTTTATTTTCCACCGTTCTAATTATAGCACTCACAATGGGTTAGACGCGATCGGCTATTTTCGCTCCTTTCGCTCCGTCAAAGTCATTTTTGTCCGGCGACAAAAGAGGTGTTGCTATACGCCCGTCGCTTGATTCATTAACTGATACCCTTTGAACTGATTGATCGGTTACGCGTGCTTCTTTAGCCATTAGTCCTGTGGTCTTCCTTTTGGATGCTTCATCAAGTGTCGCTTCAGTTGATCTGACGACGTTATCCCCATTCTCATCATAGACTTGTGTTGTTGGTGCACATAAAACCTTTTGTGTTAAAGTGCCATTCTTCGACCCGCATGGTTCAGAGTAGGCTGCATTGTCGACATCCTGTCTTCACAAATCATCGGCCTTTGAAGATGCATTATTATATCGGAGCATAAAGACAAAAGGTACGTTAAATCGTGCCATGATTGGCCGTCGTGTGTGGCCAGCCATTGTCTAGAATAAAACGATGTAACGCGATGTGTACCGAGCAATTAGGTGCAATATCTTTATCATGTTTGAAATCGACTGTTGTAAATATAATACAGGTGTTCATTTCAATGTTGAAGCGGCTTTATCGGGATATCTTATACGCTTTGTCGGTTGTTGTCGTTGCCTTATTTATATATATATTACTATCGTAGTTGTATCGGGCTTAGTCATTTTTATTCGTTTACTTTTTGTTGTTTTTTCTTTGCGTCGACATAAATTTTAAACAAACGTTTGCTTGTTCGCTGTCCATGTCTACTCTGTGAAGTGGAGACGATAAATCATTCAAAGTTGAAACGTGTTAAGTTCTGACTGACAGTTTTTGCGATTCCGAGAATAATTGGATAGTGGAGCAACCTGTGGAAAATGTCAGTTGGTGCTCGTAAAACTGAATATGTGCTTCGCGGTCCTCATAGAGCTTTATCGTAAGCTTTGCCCGTAATGAGTAGAAATGTTTATGCGAAATGCAGATTCTTAGAATTGTTCGAATTTAAACAGAGTGGCCTGTTCTGGATGAAGTGCTCACTTATGCATATCCTAAATAGAATTTGAGTAAGAAGATATTCAACACCAAATGTTTACTTAAGTCAGTTTTAGACACTTTGCAAACAAAGATTGGGAAGAACAAGAGGTAAGGAGTAACTGGACAAAAGTAGATTTCAGCATTTTCGGTATTTGCCGATATAGTAGTTAAAAATATATTTTAATTTTATGTTTTAGACTGCTACAATACATTTTACAACTTAGGTTGAAAAGCTATGAGCTATGAAAGAAATTGTAAAAATCTGAATTAAAGGGCTATTTATTTATTTAGATAAAACAAAAAATGTGTTCATCTTATAATGTGCTCCTGGACATCATCATCATCACCATTTAACTCCCACTGCAAGAGCCTTCATCGTGGTTTTCCAAGCTTCACGGTCTGGTGCCAGCCGCGTCCACTAAAACAATATTTATAGCTTTCGAAAACACGAACTAGTTAAGGTTTTTACAGTTATTAAAAATAGTTCATGATGTCAATAGGCAATACTGGGAAAATATTTGATGGAACAATTTATAAGGCAATTCATGAAACTCGCAGCAATCTGCCACTATTTACAACAGCTACCAAAAACCCATCAAGTAAAAAATCTCTAATGCTAACAACATATCCAACACTAAACCAACCCCCGAGCTACCTGGAAGGCCGCAATTTAACATCTTCCTGGTCTCTCAGACGCCCGCCTTATTTAGAGAAAGCATTGTGACAATGGTGCCGCTTGTCCCACGGATCAGAGATCAAATACAATCAGAAGTAACCATTGGTGGTTGTCTGATGATGACTTTTTGAATACAAATGTGCATACATCTTGTTAAAATGACGCCAATACATATGAAATCCTTTATTAACTGTATCATAAAACGATTAAGGTGGATTAAAATTTTTACATGCAAAATATCTCTAGCTTTGCTACGCATACTCATAAAATTAAAATTAAAACTTTAGCACTGATGGTGATATTTGGTTAATTTAAACATCACCTTTTAAACTTCATCTACTGTAGTGGATCCAGTAGGTGAAGTTTGAAATAAGCCTGGAGACGTCCTTTTGTGTTTTCTTGTTTGTCCTCCGGATGTTAGCCAGCTCAATTTATGACCGGATCCCGATTTATAGGCATATAATAGGTTGGGTTTATGAATTGGGCCTGGTCAAGCCATGAGGTGCCGTGAAGGTGACGCAAGGAAGTCATTTGGGGCCCATTTTATTCTTAATTGGTATCTTTTTAGCACCTTTAGATTTTTACTTTACGATTCCCATGTGTACCTTTATAGAAAACAGAAATATGAGATAGCCTTGGGTTCTCATTCTTCCCGTGGTGTGTATGAAACGCTTTGATAAATATTTACTTTGTAAAAGATCTACGTCCTTATTTATAAAAACAAGATTCTTTTGAAGCACAACATAGAGTATTTATTTAATCTGTGATTATCTGTGTCTTTTCCTTGTAATATCTCCACCACAGACTATTTTAGCGAGAATTTTTGGTGTGTTTTAATGTTTTGATAAATAAGGTCCCTAGTGACTACATGGTATGTTTTAAGAAATTATGTTTTTTTAAATAAGGCCGCTAGTGACTGCATGTTCTTCTTAATAAATTGGCATTGACAACGAACTACTCGAAGATTTTAGATTTTTCTTACAAATGAAAGTCGCAAAGTAGCAAGGTGATTAGCTCCGCTTATATTTAGCGGAGTGGACAGAAAGCAAACGATGACTGGTGACTAATTAACCCAGTTTGTGGCTGACGCCCAGCATCGGAGATAAGTCAAGAGGAAAATGCGTTCTAACACTATCAATGTGCAGGACATTTATGCGTGCCGTGGAATAAACCTAGCATTATATTTTCAAAATAGCGGTCGACTACATACTTAATATAATGGTAAATAAAGGTCAATCACTTGAGTTAAGCAAGAACGGGAGGATGGGTGACCGTCCCGTGACTACCTCTAGTGGCATTTTTCCGAGCGCTTCCGTGCTTCGCAAAGGCACGTTAAGCCGTTGGTGCCGGCTGTCATGTAATGGCAGTCGTTAAGCCATGTCAGAGGCCTTATGGGCGGCTTGATAACTTCTGACAGTAAGGCCCGCCAATGTCTGACAATCCTCCACCAACCCGGACTTGGCCCCCGTGGTGGAGTATGGCCTAACCTTCCTGCGACGCAGGAAGAGACCCGTGACCCAGCAGTGGGGACATACAAGGGTTGTTATCGATTAGTTAGAGGATATGTTTACTGTTACACAAAGAGTTTCTCTTTTCTGTTAAAAATACTTTTTCGTTACAAAGATTTGTCTTCAAATCCTAATTTAATTAGTAACCCTTTCACACGCCACCTATTTCAAATCTCCATGGAAGCCCATATTTTACAGCTGCATTCAGAAACTGTTGTTTCAGTAAACACGTCGGCAGGTGTGACGTTTCCGAGCGTATCCCGAGTCGTTTGATAGCGGATAGTGTTACCGGGACTGAAATAGAGATTTGGGGCTTTTAATTGTATTTTACGGGTGGTTTATGAGTTGTTTGGACATGTGGAAGATGATTTTTTTTATTTCCTACTAATATTGTGAATCTGAAAGTTTGTGAAGATATTTGGATGTTACTCAATTGCGCAATAACGCCTGAACGGTTATATGAAACTTCGCATGGTCGATATCAATCCTTGTATGTCACTTGCTGGGGCAAGGGTCTCTTCCTGCGTCGCATATACTTCGCATAGAGAGGTAATGATCTAGATCGAGACACGAGCTACTTGATATGCGTTCCCCTGTTATAATATTGTGTTGTTGCCGTAACATTTTTACAAGCGAAACCCTAAGATATTGCGTTGCCATGGTAACAAGAATCGTACAAAAGGATTTTATGGCGGTAAAAAGTTGAAAGTTCGCAGCGATAGCTGGTACCTATATATTTTTCATAGTTTCTTAACCCGGATTTTTCTCGGTTAAGGACATCTTTAATTGCACACTGGTTTTCTAAGTTATGAGCAGTTGTGACGTTAGGTATAGTAGCAATACCACCCGCTAACTTCGAAGGAAAACTTTGTAAGGAAACCTTAGTGTTTAAGATGTTTACATACCTCAGCTCCTGCGATGTACAATGGCCCTACTATGAGGATACGTGCGGAAATCTTAATTCTAACTAAGTTGTATACTGTTTAGAGTTATGTTTTCTAATATTTCCGCAGATTTTCCGAAACAGCTTTGTGGTAGATTAGAAATTACATTAGAAAATTCTTTATTGCACAATAAGCATATTTGTACAAAGGCGAGCTGATACTAATGAGTATTTTCTTCCAGCTAACCTTGGGTTATGTGATAGTAGTGCGGGTAGTGCCCGGAGAGAGTTATTATAAATTATTATCATAATATAATAAAATTGCATCGTATAAGTTAAAAAAATACATATCAATATACCGAATGGATAACATAAATACTTAGAATACACATTATAATGATATAAATATATATCTGGTAAAATCTGAAAGAAGGGTTTTCGAAATATCCGCATTAATCAAAATTAAAAAGAATAGTAATCGAATACTGGATGAAGTAAAATAAAAAAGATTCCGAGAAATAAGAACATCCTCCTTTCTCGAAATCGGTTAAAAATAGTTTACATTTCACATTTTAACAAACTGTCAAATATGAAATCCTTAAAATGTACATCATTAACCTTAGGGTATAATTAACTGTGGACCATATTATTCTGTCATTAACCATGAAATGATTGCGCGGGTTAAAAAACTGGTTTACGTGGATTTTAAGTTTACTTAGAAACGAAGCAATATTTTTACCTTGCAAAAATACAATAGCGGGGACCATTGTATTTTTTATCTCATTATAGTGTTTTACTTAAAGGGTTATACAGAGCTAACTATATAGCTCCATATATACTAGCATTAAAAAGTGAAAATTACTTTTCTAAATTCCGCCAAAAATCCCACAAGCACCATGCGGTTAGTTAATGCACCGGCCTCCCTCCCACTTTTTCAAGCAGAAGCAAGACACGAACACACCACCACCGACACCAATACAATGAGAAAACACGCGACACGTTTCGCCTCAACACGAGGCATCCCCAGGCTCAGAAGATCAAGTACAATAAGCACATACAATATCCGTAAATAATATTTTATACATTAACCGTTATGGATACGTTATTAATACGCATTCTCTCAGAGAGAGAGAGAGAGAGATAATCACCACGCGTGGACCGCGGATTGATAAATTCAAGCATTAAGTTGTGTGACCACCTCTGACACTAAGGTTTCCCTACAATATTTACCTTCACAGTTAGGGTCAGTTTTATTTATCTCTATTTCATCTATTCATCAAATTTCATAGCACGAAACAATGTAATACAGGTAATTCATAAGACCAAACGTGGGTCTATTACGGAATTATATTCTTTTGAAACCTTCACCGTTCGTGAGTTTATGTTATTTAATGTATAATGTATGGTACTTTCTGACAGTATGATAGCCTCTAGTCTTGCAAGCCCCTACCAATCCGGACTTGGCCCCCATGCAGGAGTATGCCCTATAACTTCCACAGGTAAGAGACCCGTGCCCCTCCGTGGGTGCATAGGTTGATGATAAGTGTATGAAAAGAGAAGATAATGTTTTTTTTTCATTTATGCCACTTACTCGTAGATCTTTATTAGCTCCGGGTAGCCCCTTAAGGGCCTCGTCTCATGTTACGAGTGCCACTGACGCGCGACAGTCGCTTGTTTGTATCGCGCAAATTACCGTGTCGCGCCGTGTATAACTGCCCTTAATAAAATTAAAAAGCCTGTGGGAGTCCTGATGTGGACTTTTGGATAAGGTCTTTTATGGCTTTCAACCAGGCTCCAGGCAAGTTTTTCAAAATAAATTTAAGAAATGTGTAGTGTTTTTTAATTGAGCACTACACATTATTGACCTAAGTCCGGATTAACTTATGCGAATGTAATGCGTAGACGCAAAATACTCGAAGGCTTGGACATTTGTCGCATAAAATTAAGATAAGATAACTCGAAGGAGTCATTACATATTTATTTTCTCATTCGAATTCCATGTAGCAGGGTGTTCAGAATACAGATTTTGGCTGTCTATCGACTTTTTACGTAGAATTTCAGGTCCTAAGCCTTAGAAGTCGTACACGACATATTTGCATAGACGCTTATTAGCTCCGGGTAGCCCCTTAAGGGCCTCGTCTCAAGTTACAAGTGCCACTGACGCGCGACAGTCGCTCGTTTGTGTCGCGCAAATGACCGTGTCGCGCCGTGTATAACTGCCCTTAATGAAATTAAAAAGCCTGTGGGAGTCTTGACGTGAAATTTTGGATTAGGTCTTTTATGGCCTTCAACCAGGCTCCAGGCAAGTTTTTCAAAATAAATTTAAGAAATGTGTAGTGTTTTTTAATTGAGCACTACACATTATTGACCTAAGTCCGGATTTACTTATGCGAATTGAATGCGTAGACGTAAAATATTCGGCTTAGACATTTGTCGCATGAAAATAAGATAAGGTAACTCGAAAGAGTCATTAAACATTTATTTTCTCATTTGAATTCAATGCAGCGTGGCGCTCATATTTTGGCTGAATTTAAGTTATAATGTTTATAATCGTAAATTAGCAGCGAAGCTAATTCTTGCATAGTTCTTTTTCGTTTCTAAATTACTTTTCTATAAACAAATTAAAAGCCGTCTGTACATATTTTGGCTGAATTAGTTTATAATCTTAAATTAGCAGCAAATCTGATTCTTGCATAGTTCTTGTTTCTTTTCTATATAACTTTTCTATAAACAAATTTAAAACCGTATGTACATAAAGAAAGTTAATAAACGTCTATTCTATTTACTATAAAGCAGGTGACACTTCTTCGCACTGCGCAACTTCGCAATGTATTGGTAAATTAAATTAACATAGGTAAATTTTTAAGTAATGCTTGTAATGTAATAAAATTTAGCTCTACATCCAAAATCGAAGCATTCGATATATCCTATCACTTTAGTACAGAAATCTCTTAATACCTTATTTTCGTACTCCCAACACGCACCTACGGCATTAATGAACCCTGCCGACTGGTTTTAAGGTGCCTGCACACGATCCGATATTGTTTTTAGCGAGCGAAGCGACTACCTATGCGCTTGCGCACGCAACGTTGCATGACTTCTGAGGCTTTTATTTTTCTTTGTCCTACAGAAGGCTTTAGTTCTTTCTTTATTTTTTTTCCTTCTGTTGACAATGTGGGCTTGTTGGTATGCTAGCTTTTAACGTAAATTTAATATATTATTTATTAACTCATAATGAATAAATCAAATGAAATGAAATTGGTTATTTCATTAGTGTCACCCAATCACCCCCTATGATAGCACAACGTGGCGCTCTTTAGGGGAGGGCTATGTCCGCAGTAGACTAGTATAGCCTGACCACGACGGCGAAATCCAATCAACGTTTTTTTTTAAAAATACAAAGAATCTGTGACTTATTCAACGTTAGAAATAAAACTAGCTGTCCGTATCAATCTAGATTATCGTGGAGATTAAGTGGAGAACAAATTCCAAAATTCGTCTTTTCAGAGTCTTTTTATACTTAATTAACAGAGTTTGAATACTATTCCAAAACCTCTTACTCATGCGCATTGAACTGGTATTAATCCCAGAAATATTTGACACTGAAAGTATTTAATGGGAAACTGTTTAATTAATAATTAATTAATTTCATCAATGAACGATAATTGATAGCATATATGTGCGTTATTATGTGCTGATTTTCAAATAGTTGAATCAGAAAATAGATTTTAAAACAAATAACTTAGAGTTTGACACGATGGTGAACTTTAAAATTTTACATGACATAAATTTACATAAAAAAATCAAATAGAACTCAAATGTAACACATCATACCACAGAGTCACGCCTATATCCTGGAATAGTAGGCAGAGATCCGATTTGCCACGATGCACTACTTAGGAAAATGTCCTTGTGAAACATCAGGAATTCGCCCTTAGCCATTTTTTTCAACCGCACACGGCATAAGGACCACGATCTGCGCACGCGGCCATAAAATTACAACTTTGTATGACACCGATACGGCGGCGGGGCGACGTACATTTTAATTGAATTTATTAAAAGGCCTTATTAGTGGTGAGTATTCTACTTTACGGGCTTAAAGAAGTAGAGTCGCTCAGGGCGTAGTTTTTTATTTCATTTTAGTTTTACTTCGACTTATCTTTCCTGTGGGCTAGGCCGACTAAGCTGTCCGGATGGTATAGGTGCTGGGCAGGCCTCCTGCTTCTCAAACAATGTCCCAGGCACTGTAGCGTCCGAGTGGTCTCTTCACCAGTTAGTGTGGATGAAGATGCCACTGGACGCTACATTTAATTTACATGTAGCGTTTATACTATTTTTATTTTTGATGCACTAACCCGCGCTAAGGACAATTGTAAAAACCTATTTAGAGGCTAAAAAAACCACCCATGCCGGGATTCGAACCCGCGACCTCTGGTTATCCGTGCCAGCGTTTGTTAGATGTTTTGTAGGCATAATGTTATTTAAAAGACGGTTTTGTGGCAACTAAATTATATTTTAAACTAGATGACCCAGCGAACATCGTACCGGTACGATGTTTACGATGTGTCTTTATTTATTTTTTTTCCCTCCGTAATAACCATCCTCTTATTTCAAGGAATATTCTAAACAAAAGATCAGCGAAATCGGTTTAGCTGCTCTCGAGATTTCCGCTTACGAAATCCGAATGCCGATAGCAGCATTAACCCCTACGTGTGTGGGCGATTAATATGAATTAAACAATACATAGGGAAATGGTTAATGTGTCCAAATCCACGTCAAATCTTACGTCTATATTCAGGGGGGTAGGCAGGAAACCAAGGTTTGCCACTACTTATTTGGTTGTAGACTTTTAGTCCGGATCTACTTACGGGTGTTGTTATATCGGAAGAGTCCGACCAGGTTTCGCTCCGATTCGCAGAGCTTAATCATGGTGAGCAGAGGCGGAGCTCGCGTCGTTGGTTGCTCGTCTCACACTGCGGGCAAGCGCGCGGCGCACCCGCATTGTGCTTAAGAAAGTTTTAGTTCAAAAAAATATTTAGTTGTTTTATTTAGGGTCATTTTATCTATTTGTGAACTTGTTAAACCTTTTTTCGATTCATCAGCATTCATGAGTCACTGTACGCTGGTTTCGCGTACTTTTTATCTTGCTATTTTCAAATGTATATCCTCTTTGGTCGAAGTATAATTCAAGTCTAATTATCAAAACACTAGTTGTGAAATTCATTTGCGTATGATTTGTCCAAAGTGTACAATTAAGTATATTATTATAAGAATAAAGAGAACTAGTTATGATTTAATTTAAAACTCTTGAGGAAATGAGACTTGACAGCGGTCGATATTTGTAAAATATTTATTTCAAACTTTAAATACGTGTACTGAACGCACAGTTTTCATCACAAAGCTAAGGAGTTAATTCGACTGATACTTTGCCTACAAATACGGGATTCTAATGCCTTTCCAATAGTTCGTAGATTATATTTAATCTCCGTTTATCCCATTCTCAGGTAACCAGTCCTGTTTAACCTAGCGCGGCAAAATATCATTATTATCATAGAAATTGTTTCGTATCCTCAGCCATAGCGAAACGGTCACTTCAGCACTGGCTCAAGAGGCATATTTGAACAAATCCGGTTAGTATTACCTCGGTTGGACATTAGCGTATGTACGGTGCCTCCACTTTTGCCATAGCATTGCCGGCTCTCTAACAAGTTGAACTGTTAGGAACAAAGTTTCAATTGGATGTTGGTAATTTTAAGGCTTTTTCACACGCAAAAGTGTGTTTGCAATAAAATTATCTAGTAACGTATACAAGTCAGCAGCTTTTCTATTAAAAGAGCCAGTGTTGGCTCTTTTAATAGAAAATATAGGTACAGCCTAAGCGGATTTCGACCTCCTCAAACCATAACTAATTTGTCTCGAGGTCCGTGTCTTCATATCTTAAATTATTTAGTAGTAGTATTCATAAAGTACGTATTAATTTAGTACAATAAACTACAGTAAACTCAACTGTCCTGACTTCTTCTTTGGTCCCTTTACTTCCCCAATTAGTCTAGGCTTGACATAAGGGCTTTCCATTTGTCTCTGTTTATGACAAGCGAAGCGCTCGTGGCCTAGGCAAACCGATTGATTGGAATCAATCACTTGGTTAAGCAACAACAGGCGCGGTCAGGTACAGGATAGGTGAGCGTCCCGTGACTACCGCTAGTGGCACTTTTCCGAGCGCTTCCGTGCTTCGCAAGGCACGTTAAGCCGTTGGTGCCGGCTGTCATATAATGGCAATCGTTAAGCCATTTCAAAGGCCTTACGGGCGGCTTGATAACTTCTGACAGTAAGGCTCGCCACTGTCTTACAATCCTCCACCAACCGGACTTGGCCTTCGTGGTGAAGTATGGCCTAACCTTCCTGCGATGCAGGAAGAGACCCGTGCCCCAGCAGTGGAGACATACAAGGGTTGATAACGATGACTAGTGAAGGTAGCTCCAACCAAGTTACTCCCTTCTCCTTCGTCCCAGAGAGAACGGATCTCTTCCACGTCTGGGACGGTCTTCCCGGTCGTGGTGAGCCTCCGGCGGGTTTCCAGTCGAGAGCCACCTTCGGGATGTGTGATCGTGCCTTCGAAGGGTATGTCCCAGTCAGCGCCATTAGCGTTCCCTGATATCTTGGGCTACGGGTTTTGTGATCTGCCACAGTTTGGCATTTGAGATAGTGTTAAGTCAGTGTCTTCGTTTTCGTGGTACTATAGCTTCATAAATATTTTATTTTATTTTTTCAACAAAAATGCACAGCAATACAATTAAAATAAACAACAGCTTCTTAATAATTTGTACATGCAGCCAATGATGGATTTTACTATGTAGTAAAAAAAAAATTGTAGTCTAATTTTAACTCTTATTTTAATTAATCTAAGTAAATCAATATCACGGTGTCGATGCCCAACACAGTGGATAATCACGGGCAAATTGATTGAGAAATAAACTTTTTTTTATGAAGGTATATTGAAATATAGGTAACTAACAAACACAGCAAAGCAAAGCAAATCAAGTAATCACGATTGCTATATTAGCTTGGCTTCAACTAGCATAAGTGTACATAACTTGAAAACAAAGTCTGGTACTGGAATCGAACCCACGACCTCCCGATTGAGAAGCCGGCGTTCTACCACTCCGCTACCACAGCTCTTTCTCAAGTTTTTTGCTAAAGCAAAACCACAGCGGAAGAAGTTCCCACGAAACTTTACAGCGATTCGAGACTTAAACTTTTATTGTGCCTTCTCGTGCGATTCCGATGAGGCACCGTTATTCAAGATGTGTCGGTTTCCCGCCAAAACCTTAATAAAAACGTTACACCCACGGCAATTGCACTCTCGATTTAAATAATTCGAGTTTTTATCTGTAGGGCGACCATTAGTTTTATTCGACCATTAGGCTGAGTTAGTTTCGGGAACTGAGTTAGGAATACCGAGTTTTTGAAAGCGATCTTCTTGTAAGAAGGCATTTATGAATATTTTCTTGTAAACCGGGAATTACCCGTTTTAGACGAAGATACATTTAGTTAAGGAAACCTGCGGGTGTATTTTGTTTTGATTTAACATTTGTATTGTTAGTAGAAAATTTCATACCACCTGGTCGGAGGGCGTCCTACACTACGTTTGCCGAGTCGCGGTAAACATAACTAAAACATCACTATTTTAGTTACTTTGTGTCTAGAAACTAGTGATTATACTAATTGGGTATGAACAGGCAGAAAGCAGAAGCAAAGAGAGTAGCAGATTTCTTTAAGTTCCAATTTGGAAATCTGCAGCATGGCCACCCTATCGCGAAGTGCATTTTGTTATAAAAGTGTGTTTTTACAATTTCATTTAAGTGCTCGAGGCACCCGTATCACGGGTTATAAACTTTGGGCTTTACACATACACACTTACAGCTAACGACTGCATTCGGCGCCAAAAGTGGCTGTGGTACTACATGGTAGACGGTTTTAGTACCCGGATCCGAAATTGATGCCATAAGTGGACCAAAGGCAGCGAACGTCATAACAATCGGTTTAGCTGTACGGGCCTAAGGTGTTGTTATATTGGCATTGTGGATATTATCGAAGTAACTTAGAACTTTCCTGTTATATTCGTTTTTTATTCGAAACTCGTGTTTTTGGTCATTGGATAGAGTGCCCTATTCATTTGATCATAATCTTAATCATTCATTTATTACGGGAGGTAATAATAAACTGATAAATAATTCTTCTTCTGTTAACATCTTGTAAAACCATTACACCTTTTCTAAAACTATATACAATGTACAGATACGTAGATATACAATTTGTTTACAATATCAATTTTATTTACAATTTAAATTTTATCAATTATCATTACATACATTGTTTAGTCGTAGTATTTCATAAATTAGTTTTATCGTTTAATTTATATTATCATGAGAATACTCGTTTGTTGTATAAAAGGTCTTATTTATTATTGAGATTACAGTTGTCATCACATTAACCTTTACACTCATGTACTCTACTCAGATACGTTAGAGGCTTTTCAATACAACTGAAAGGTAAAGGTTGATGTGCTGTCGATGACGATACACTACAGGAGGAAATGAAAACGTTTATCAGATGTCGATTTATCATTCCCTTTGGGGAAAAAATAACCATGAAATCACTTCTCACTCCACATGGCCAGTAAAATAGATTCAATTTTATTGTTTAATCTGAACTATAAACGACTTGTATGTAGACTTATCTAGACTCTTAATCCGTTTGGAATAAGGTCGAGAATCCATTCGAAAGTAGACTTAAGCTTTGAGACTGTAAGTAAACGTGTATGAGTCTAGAGGTGGATATGGAACGTGAAATGCGTCATTAACATCATCGGCAGTGGTTCTTTAGGTTTTTTATTGAGTTGCTCTTCTTTAACGATCGACTGTCCGGGCATTTGACCTTTAATGGTAACAAATGTACTGCGAAAGGAATGTTGCGTTAGTTTGGACATATAGAGAGGATTAAGGAAGAAATATTGAGGAAACAAATATGTCGCAGTATCATGAGATGACTTAAATAAAAAGTACCCGAAACCCGGAACTTAGTATGTTCCCACTGCTTGGACATTTTAATTATCCCACAGATACATGGTTTTTTCTTCTTGTGGTAAAAAATATATATTTTAGCACGTTACAAAAAGGCGAAGGGGCCTTAAGCCGGCTTTTGACTTTGGGATATAATGTAGGTAATAATATTCGATCGATGTCGATATCAACCCTCGTATGTCCCCACTGCTGGGGCACGGGTCTCTTCCTGCATCGCACGAAGGTTAGGCCATACTCCACCACGGGGGCCAAGTCCAGGTTGGTGGAGGATTGTAAGACAGTGGCGGGCCTTACTGTCAGAAGTTATTAAGCCTCCCATAAAGCCTCTGACGTGACTTAACGACTGCCATTATATGGCAGCCGGCACCAACGCCTTAACGTGCCTTGCGAAGCACGAAAGCCGGAAAAAATGCCACTAGCGGTAGTCACGGGACGGTCTCCAAGTCACTAAATAAAAAAAAAATAAAAAAAATATCTAACTGATAAGTATGAGGGGAGGAAGACTTATTGCCTGCCCCTAATTCCAGGAAAGGGTAGAGCGTCCCACTTTTCATGCTAAGTAATATTAATAGCTTACCACAAATATCGTCGGTATAAAGGTAAAACTCATTAACTGCTTTTCCATTTTTTTATTTATAAACTGATAATTATTTTTGCCCAAAAATAACACTATCTAGTTGACTCATAAAAAATAATTACGATGGGTGAGCGTTTTTATTTCTGTGCTAAATATTACATTTAGTATCTCAAATTCACATTAGCGCAGTTTCTACGATTAGGCTCATTTGCAGTTACTGAATTTTACCTTTTTACCGACGATATATAGAATATAATTTAATATAATCACTTGCATATATAGTGTTTCTCGGCATTTTCCGTACTTTTACTTTGTAAAATTTATTTTTAATATAGAGCAACCTCTGGAAGCATTATAATCTCATATGAAAGATTTTTAGCCTCCAGAACAAGAATTTTTTGTGTACTTTTATCCTATGAAATAAACAGTTAAATAAAATAAAAATATTTGACTGCGCCTGTTGAAGCTTAACTCAAGTGATTGATTCCAATCACTAAGTTCGCCTAGGCCACGAGCCCTTAAAAAAGCTCCAAAATCTAAAATCTTTCTAAAATCGTCTTAATTATAAATACAATACTTGATATGTGTAGTACTTAACAAGATACCATAAGAATTCAATTCAATTAAACCCCTTAAACGAACTTTTCTATGACACTGTACCAGCACTGAAACGGAATGGAATTTATTTTATATACTTCGGCTAATCTTGACTGCACAACAATGTCGCTCTGTGAAACTGCGACATAAACTACGAGTACAACCACGTCTCGCAGATGGAGCCCATAAATTGAGCCCCAATAACTCAGAGAAGCGGAAGCCATTTCGTCAGCACTATCACAGAACCTGCACAGTGGTCCACACACGCCCTGTCAACGTCCTGATTGACCCCGCTTGTCCCTCATTGCGACAAGCGCACCACTGTGCGAAATGTAAATTTAGACCCATTCCACACTGATACACTGCAGACTTTATATCTTGGTGAAACTGCAAAGGGTGTTCTCTTCTTAGATACATACATAAATACATACATACATACATACATGCATGCATACATACATACATACGTACATACATACATACATACATACATACATACATACATACATACATACATACATACATACATACATACATACATACATACATACATACATACATACATACATACATACATACATACATACATACATACATACATACATACATACATACATACATACATAACCTCACGCCTGTATCCCAGAGGGGTAGGCAGAGACCAGGGACTGCCAATTGCCACGATCTAGATACATAGTTTTGAAATGTTACTTTTTTTATAAGGTCTGTAAACGTCCTATTGCGCGGCACAGGCCTTCTTTCAAAGAGGGAGAAAGAGAGAGCTTAATTACCACGCGTGCACACCGCGGAATCGCAATTTCAAGCACTAAGGTATTTGATCACTTCGGCCGCTCAGTATTCCTCCCGATGTTTTCCTTTACAATTTGCGAGTGACTGTGACTTCACAAACTTACACTTCATCAAGTACATAACTTAGAAAACAAAGTCTTTGGTACATGCCCCCACTGGGAATCGAACTTGGGTGTCTTGCTTCCAAGGTTATTGTTCTAGCTACTGGGCTACCGCCGCTTTACAAATGTGTTTTTTTTAATAATCAACGGCTAGGATCCGTCTCACTAGCATTAGTAATGCTGAATTGGATATACTCGGCTTCGGTCGACATGGCGACTGTACACACTCGCCTGAGAGTCAGCTATTTTATCTTACATTGCGAGTTTCAAAGGACGATCCCATAGGGCCGATTGTGTAAAACCCGCAACAAATTATAAACTCTCGGGCTCTAGGGTGAGCGTGTACAGTCGCCATTGGGCGTAGGCTTCTTTCCATTCTTCCCGAATATATATACCTACAACAAATGTATATATATATATATATATATATATATATATATATATATGTAAACATTAACAGTAACAGTAACATTAATGTAGAACTAAGATAAGTAAAAAAAAAGAAGATAAAATTTAAGAGCGAGAGATTCTTCCCAATAAGACTAAAACTAAAAGGAGCCCAACATGTCCGTTGAGAGAAAGAGAAAATTAATTAAAAAAAATACTTGGTGACCACCTCCGTGCACTATCCGTCCTTTGGTCTAAATACCTAGACTCCCACCTATTTTTTTTAATTTTACTACATTTATGTTCTGTACATAATAATACACAATTGTTAATAAATCAAGACTTCCGTGATTGAGCGATTTTTGTCACTTCAGGAAGACAAACCACATTTATCCATACTCAACTTTCTACTAAAATGACGTCAGTGAACTCAAGTGTCGATGGATCGGAATATTGACTAAGTGTTTCGGTCTAGGGCTGCCAATCTAGTTTACTGTTTATTTTTAAAAGCATAAGGTCGTAAACAACTTTGAATCAAGGTTAGTCTGTCACTTCTGAAGTTTGTTTGAAAGAAATACGACATTCATATGATTTCTTTTCGATTTATAGCACTCAATATAACATTTGAGTGGGCGTTTTTAGACAGCCAGCCGGCGGGTGGCGTTATTGTTCCGATATGTTCTTGAAATTTATTTGAAATTGGAATCTTTCTCGAATTTCAAGTATTGATTGTGAAATTGCCAACGGGTATTTTGACTCACGGAAAGTTACGCTCGCACCTTCTTTCGTAATTGCTTACTTACGCCTTGCTTTTATTAGGTCGAGTACTCGGATTCAAAGAATGTATAAGATGTTACGATACGATATCAATTCTTGAACATCCCCACTGTTGAGGCACGGGTCTCTTCCTGCATCGCAGTAAGGTTAGGCCATACTCCACCACGGGGGCCAAGTCCGGGTTGGTGGAGGGTTGCAAGGCAGTGGCGGGCCTTACTGTCAGAATTTATCAAGCCGCCCATAGGGCCTCTGACATGGCTTAACGACTGCCATTACATGACAGCCGGCACCAACGGCTAAGGCGGTATAAGATATGTGGAAGGATATTGAGGCACTAGCGATATTGTTTTTTGATTTCATTCAACCACACCGTCACGAGGATGTTGGTAAGTGCCCGCAAGTGCCTCCGGTGCCTTTTCGTATATGAATGTTAAATCAATGAAACATTAAGTTTGTATTTTTTTTGCTTTACAAACGCACACTGTCTTCAGCCTGTCCTGTGACCGCTGTCAAATTTACTTCAAACACTTCAAATAAAACCTTCAAGTCTAGCGCAGGAGTTTATATTTTCTCTCGTCTTTTAATGCACCGATGAAGTTTATAATTCCGTTTTTGTTCAACGAAATATTATATCTATGCTAAGAATATTAACCCGTTGCAATTTGGCCTCAACACATAAAAAATAAACATATGGGTTAATTACTTAAGTATATGCGCAAAACTAATTTGACGAAAATTTCCGTAAATTCGTTTTACAATGCTTTGGACTACGTTCACCTTTTTTATGTAGCGTATGTACTTCCCAGAAAGAGAGAGTATTCTCTCAGAAAGAGATAGTACGGACTCAACTACGCGCTGGGGCAGTTAATACCACAGACAATTCACAAATATACATTACTTAGAAAACAAAGTCAAATATACACGCCGGAACTCGACCCCGCGACCTCTGGCTAAACGTCCCAGCGCTCTCCCAACTGGGGTAATGGTTGACTTACCGGCATCAGTGAAATTTTGAACCTCTTTACAATACTCTCTGTATTACGTACAGGCAGCAACATCTGGCTGAAGTAATTTGCATCACTTGCAGCCCCGAGTACCTTTCTTTGTAGTTAGGCTTTACACCGGAATGATATCGATGTGTATAATTTAATTTTTGTCATTGTTAAAAATGTTATTTACGAGCGAGACAGTTGTAAGACTATTACTTCTTGTCAGTCTTTATATCTTTTTCTATCTGTTTCATTTTATCAAAACCAGTTAATTTCTTCATTCATCTTTTTGAGGCCGAACTATGTTCACAACTATCTCAGAAATGCCTCAACATAATGTAAACATAAAGGGGCCATTGTAAACTTGTTAATTGGTTATTAAGTTACGGAATTGTATCAAGGGTTATCGTGGAATGACCCGCACAAGATAAGAGCCCAGGAATTCTCTCGGGCAACATAATATTTTGTAGGCAATTGTAAAATTTAAATGTAAGTCACCATAATGATTGAAACGCTCGGGGCCTAGTGGAACCGAGTGATTGTAATCAATCACTACGGTTAAGCACGGTTAAGGCGCGGTCAGGTGCTAGATGGTGACCGTCCCATGACTACCGCTAGTGGCATTTTTTCCGAACGCTTTGCAAGGCACGTTGAGCCTTCAGATGCCTTGTGGTCGACTTGATAACTTCTGACAGTAAGACCCGCCACGCCTTGCAATCCTGCACCAACTCGGACTTGGCTCCCGTGGTGGAGTATGGCCAAACCTACCTGCGTTGCAGGAAGAGACCCGTGCCCCAGCAGTAGGGACATACAAAGGGTTGACATCAACTAGGTATAATGATTGTTATTAATTTTAAAAAAGGCGAGTTAAATATAGACAGATATATTGGTAGATAGATAAATGTTCTTTATTGTATCTACACCAGGAATTACGTATGAGACCAAACAATAACATAGTACAGTACAATTGGCCGCCTTATTACTAATAGTATTTTTTTCCAGACAACCATTTGACGGAAACAATTGAATCTAAAAGACGGGAAGTCAGTGCAAAAAAAACAAATAACATAATAATCATATAATAATGTTCTACAGTTTTCATTGCCCAAAGAGCAGTCTACAAATAAATTAAAGTATATTTTATTGACTTGGAACATTTGAAAGGAAACGCCAATTTAGCTTTTCCGCTGCCATTTATGTTGTTAAAATAAACGGTTAGTCGATAATTGGCCTGAGAGCTGGGGGCCAACTTCAACTTCTCTAAAACCAGTGTAAAACATTTTGACAATATTGTAAGACTTCTTTTTTCCGTGTCAGCGATTCGACCAGATTATATTTTTCCTGTCCAATAGTTGGCTACTGCAATTGCAGCAGCGTTGGCCTCTGTGAGGTCCTCCAGAGTGCAGGTGTGAGAGACTTTCTTTGACAATTGTTTTTATTCTATAGTGCTCAAAAATTTGTCTCCATCAGACTGCATCGTTGGTCTAACCGTTAAGGCGCTTGGTTATCAAGACAGAGGTCGTGGGATCGATTCCCACTGGGGGCCGCCGTAAATTTGTACGAATAGTCTCAGTCAGGGTGTTTTCATATCATGATTGTGACGTCCTTGCTTGCTTGCCATAATACTGGGTTATCATAGTTTGGGAGCACGTCAGGCGATTGTATTGGGTGGAAGTATTTTTTTTATTTATCTTAAAAAATCGTAGAAAAAAATGCGTATTGATGGAGGAAACATCGTGAGGAAACCCGTGGCTTGGTTGGCTCCGCACGTATTGACTAGTCCTTCTCTGTGGGCAAGGCCGACTAAGCTGTCAGGATGGTAAAGGTGCTGGGCAAGCCTACGCCATTTAAAAAGCAATGTCCCAGACACTGCAACGTCCGAGTGGTCCCTTCAATCATCTAGTGTGAGTGAAGGTACCACTGGACGCTGTATAAATCATGTCATTACGCTGATGCCAAGGCCAATGTGTATTGTTGAGTTGTAGACGAAGCCGACAGAATGTCACTAAATATTGTAGAAAATTACGGTTAGGAACAAGATAAGCTCTACTTTTAAATACCGGAAGAGTACGCTAAGGTATACGGCGCAAGTACAAAGTGATTTTGTCAGAAATAGTCAACAATTCCATGGTCTAAACATAACATAAGCGAGGCAGTCCACTGACCCGGTAAACCGACGGAAGTACAGTCGACGGGTAAATTTTGAGCAATTTTAAGCCTTACCGCCGTAGAGTTTAAGGGCGCGGGAATTTTGGCTTCTTGTCTGGCTTCGTTTCAGAAAATTTGGTAAAAGAGCAACTCTAAGAGGAGTCAATGAGAAAATATCGATGTTGGGAATGGTCAAGTCTAGAAGGGGAAGATCATTCAGCCATTTAAGGTTCAGTGCTGAAGATAGGCCCTTGTAAGCCGCCCATAAGGCCTCTAACATGGCTTAACGACTGCCATTACATGACAGCTACACTAATATCAATGCTAACTAATTTCAAAAGAGTTACACACAATTCTTATTTTACTAAAACGGTCCGTAATCATGACAAACGTAAATTATTATCGTAATTAATTCCGTAATCAACCCAAAGGCTTTCTCGGCCGATTGTACGCTAGCCGGCGAGAGTCGAGAGCTGGGGCTGGCTGGGGCAATAAAATAATACGAGATGATTTATTTGTAAACAGTCGCTGGGCAAATGTAAAGTTGGGCCCGTTACTCAGCGCGCACCGGCAATATCGTGCGCGTACGCACGCAAGCGAAACTGGATCGAACCCTTTGTCGTTTGTCTAAATTTTAGTGTAGAAATAGAAGATTAAATTAAATTAGTGTCTAAATTTTAGTGCTTAGTGAGTGAAGTATGAGTGTTCTGAGTGCCTAAGGTGTTCAAATACCTCGGTGCTTGAAATTGCCAATCCGCGGTAGAGACGCGTGGTAATTAAGGGCATACTCTGAGAGAACGCTTGTGTCTTGCAGTGGTTCGTTTATATGCTACTTTAAAAAAGTGTTCTATGGTATTTCTTAATGACTCGCGATGCGAGGATTGGGGATATCAAGAATTAGACCTATTGAATACATAACTATGTTTTCTATGACTGCTCTACTTGTTTTATATTTTTAGTAGTAATTTTTGTTTGGCGGAAATGCTTCCATTGCCGGGAGCGGAAATATTAGAAATATTTTCATAACCTTTACACAAGGAATTGGAAATATTTCCACCGAGGCTTTAGTATTAGGTTGTGTATAAATTCTGCAAGCTTGAATTAAAAAAATATATGCTTGTTGAACATGAACCCCACTATGATATTTTTCAACTACAATTTCGGACACTTACTTGAGATTTATTTTCGTCAAAGATATTTGAGTAATCAAACCTGTCTCAAGAAGCAAAGATTTTCTTGTCTGATTATTATTCTAGAGTTCTATCGGTCTAAATTTAGTTGCTAGTCACCTGGCTCCAATTTTACTAGTGTGCGTACTTTCACCGTGATTGTTTACACTGGGCGCTCCTGTTTATTTTTCCTTTATATGGATTAAAAGCTCCAAAAATCCATTTTAGGCTTTTATTACTTGTGTTTTTTTCACACCGTCTACTACTTTTTTTATTACTAATTAAACACTATTTTAGATTTTATTTTATTCGCTGGAAATCTACCTTTTTATTGGCTCCGGTGGGTAGGAATAGGCTTTGGTGATAGAATGTCGTAAGTGAAATGGTTAATTTGTTGTTTCACGCCGCAAAAAGGTTATAAATTACTGCTTATATCAACAATAATTACTGCACTGTGAAACGTCAATCGTAAATCCCCATAAACAGTAAAACAGCGGACACGTGTCCCTATTTAGTCTTAACGAACTCTAGTTTAGAGTTTTACTATTTCACTAACAAGAGCATTTGAGTTTTATAGTCTAGTTTAATTTCTGAGGCATTAAGGCGAAGAAACTTTTTGTTGGTCAAGAGAAATAGTTGTGGCCCCAACGTTCTTCATGTGTGATGCTGATGCAGAACATCACCGTATAAAAAAATCTCGCAAGTGTTGATTTGCTCGATCGTTAGTTCTTCGCCTTAACCAAATCTTAAATTATTGCGTGGGATTTTTAACGCCTGCGGTTTTATTGTTATGATTTATAAAAACTTCGGTGCGATGATGAAACTGAATTGAAATGTGCCCGTTGATGCTTGGATTATAAAAGCGAAGAAATTAACGATTTGTTTTGAGGTTATAAAAAGGCTGACATGACCGCTCTAAAAAGTCATTTAAAAGAGGAACAAGTTGGATGGATGTTTTGCCTTTCCCCAAAACTAAGCATAATAAGCGAGTTTTTTCACTGTTATGGCTCGAAAAAATTCAGCAAGTTTATTTTAGCACAGTTTTAACTAATCTTTCTGAATTCTCTCTTCTCTCTCTGCGAGTGAGGTAACACACCAATGTGTCCTAAGTTGTCATCCTTATCCAATTGCACTAACAACGACGCAAAGGTAAAATCCTGAAGCAACATTACCATTAACTAATTCAGTCATACTTGCTTAGACCATATCGCTGAATGTAAACAAAAACAAACGACTGCCCATCATCGCCGCAGCGTCTTCGCGAAACCGGTCTTTTTGTAACATGTCAATCGGCAGACGGCTTGAATAATGTACGAGGGACCCTTGGCCACGGAAACTGACTGTTTACTGATGTTTTACTGTCGACAATTCCTTTCGAACAACCGCTCCGGCTTGCTCGTTACGGCGCTGCTCTGCAGTTTATATTGTGAATGGCTGTGTTTTTGTTGTGTGCGCGTAGTTTGTTGTTTGGTCTATGGTCTATTCTTGATGCTTTAATTTTGTGTTTGTTAGTTGCGTGCGTTGATAGATCTTTTGGTTTTTGTACAATTTGTGGGGGATTCTGTTCTGTATGAAGAGGATGACCTTGCACTAAGGGGTTAATATTTTTTCTTTGTGTTAGTACTATTGAAAGATTGTCTAGAGGAGATTACTTTTGGAGATAAGGCCGCCTTCTGTACTTTTAGGTTAAAAAATGGAAAAAAATTGTAATTTATATTTTTATGTCCAATAAAGTGTTCTCTATATATCTCTATCTTATAATATAAAAATGAATCGCTGAATGTGTTGGTAAGCGCAAATCTCGAGAGCAGCTAAGCTGATTTCGCTAATATTTTTTTTTGAATATTCCTTGAAGTACGAGGATGGATCTTACGGAGAGAAAAAAAAAGAATCTATGGTACGCGGTACGAAGTTCGCTGGGTCAGCTAGTCTATAATATAGTTTGGTGCGAAAAGGCGTCGATGATCTTTGTGGTGAATATAATTAAATATATAAATTGTAGACTTTTAGTCCGGATTTACTTACGGGTGTTGTTATATCGGAAAAGTCCGACCAGGTTTCGCTCCGATTCGCAGAGCTTAATCATGGTGAGCAGAGACGGAGCTCGCGTCGTCGGTTGCTCGTCTCACACAAAAGTCTACAATGTGTTGTGCTTACGAAAGTTTTAGTTCAAAAATATATAAATAATTATTTTCTCGTAAATATACGTTAACTAGGTAATTTATTTGTCCTACAACTTTTCACTAGTCTCAAACGTTAATAAAAATTCGCTCAGTACCAATGTAGATACTACATATTCACTTATTAGACTTCATTCCGGATTCATCTACTTCATTTTTTGAAGAGTCTGACCAAGTTTCGCACTGATTCGCATAGCTTATTCATGGTGAAATACTAATAAAATAGCTCAATTTTCGACATCTTTTCATGCGTTGACAATTCCACCACGTATACGAAGACTTGTTTTTCTCCACATTAACAATTACAACCGAGTCCTAGACATTATCGATGACGCCCAATTATCGCCCATGACCGCGGCGTGCGCAGGCCAGGGAATGTTGTCCGGCGATGCGGTATCTGATGGGGCGACGTCATCAATAACGATACCAGTGCAGGTTGACAAAAAGACGCATCTGCCAGAGTCACTGAGGAGTTATTGAAATTATCTTGGGGGGAATATTACTCTGGGAAGGCTGAACAAACACTAAATGGATTGTTATCAAATGGGTACAGTCTGTTAGCTTTTAGAATATACCTCGGGCTTTCGAGTAGAGTTGGGTTGTCGCCGAAAGCACACGAGTGTAATACTACTTCCTGCTCTTTATAAAACTTTTCTTAACTATTTTGAAAAGTTCTGTAAAGTTACGTGTCATATTAGTTCCGATATTTCTATTACACGAATATATCCGATTCTATCCGATAGCAGCTGAGGTATATTCTAAAACCTACCAGACTGGATATGGTCTGCCTCCTTGGTCTAGCCGTTAAGGCTTGGGTACCAAGACAGAGGTCGTAGGTTCTATTCCCCCTGGGGGCACCGAATATTTGTACAAGTGGCCTCCATATGGGTGTATTTGTAACGTCCTTGCCTGGTTAACATAGTACCGGTATCTTACTTTGACCAGGACCAGGTCAAGAGATTGTGCTGTGTGAAAGTTATGATTATATTATTATTATTTATATATAAAGTAGGTCACGTGTCCTCAAGTAAGTTGACTAAAGAATACCCAGAACCTATCATCTTATTTGTTGCATCTTCGTTCACAGTTGTTGCGTTCACACGGAACAATTTATTGAAGTTGTGATTCAAAATGGGCCAACATTGATTGACGATGGTAATCAAAGAAAGACACCGTGAACATTACATAGCCTTCTAAGCCCTGAAGGTAAGACTTACTTCAAGTCTTCTAAAACTACGTAGATTTTAAAGAAACTTTTCTTCTTGTTGTCCAAAAAATTATGTGGAAAATATTGGAACGGAAGAGTAAGTTTTCCGGACTTCCTACTCATGTTTTGGGTGTGAATTAGGAAAGTTATTGGTGATGTCCTATTTTTAGGACGCCAGAGTGCTTAGTGCGAGTTTTTTAACTACTCGATCGCGTTAACTTAAACTCATATTTCTATGTTATCGAGGAAGCGCCACCTAGCGACAAGTATGGAAATTAAAATTGCAGAGTGCGAGTTGTAATGGTTTACGTTGAGAAGTGAACACGTTTACCAGCTAAAACACGAATAAACGCGAGTGCGAGTTGTACTGTGACAGCGTTTTGCCAGTTCGAATGGTTAACTTACTTACACTCACTACTCCATGCTCGATTAACGCGGTAGTAAAGTTATTCGATTGGATCTGTCAAACTCGCACTAAGCACTTGGAGCTTAGGAGGCTAAACTATGTCCAATATTGTATCATAACGATTTTTTTATGTAGCCCATATACGTCCCACTTTAGCGCACAGGCCTTTTCTCAGAGAGAGAGAGACAGAGAGAGAGAGACAGAGAGAGAGACACAGAGAGAGAGACACAGAGAGAGAGAGAGACAGAGAGAGACAGAGAGAGAGAGACAGAGAGAGAGACACAGAGAGAGAGACACAGAGAGAGAGAGAGAGACAGAGAGAGACAGAGAGAGAGACAGATAGAGAGACAGAGAGAGACACACACAGAGAGAGAGACAGAGAGAGAGACAGAGAGAGGGAGACAGAGAAAGAGAGAGAGAGAGAGAGACCGAGAGAGAGACAGAGAAAGAGACAGAGAGAGAGCGAGAGAGAGAGAGAGAGATAGAGACAGAGAGAGAGTATGGGCTTAATTACCTCGCGTACCTACCGGGGTTTGGCAATTTCAAGCGCTGAGGCATTTGAACACCTCAGCGCTCAGGTTTCCTCGCGATGTTTTCCTTCACGGTTAGCGAGAGGTATCGTAACGATGTTGATGCTAAATATTACGAATAATTATATTCTTTTTAATGCACTAACCCGTGCTAAGGAAAATTTCAAAAAGCTATGTAGAGGCTAAAAATTCCACCCATGCCGGGACTCGAACCCGCGACCTCTGGCTAACCGTGCCAGCGCTCTCCCAACTGAGCTAATGGGCGACTTACCGGCATCAGTGAAATTTCGAACCTCTTTAATACTCTCTCGGTTGTCTGGAAGAAATTGCTTGTACTTTGTATCTTTACATGTTTTATAATATGTGCTCTGGTGTACAATAAAGAATACTCTTATCTTATCTTATCTCTGTATTATGTACAGGCAGGCGTACAGGTTCTAGTCCCGGCATCGGTGGAATTTTTAGCCTCTAAATAGGTTTTTAACATTACAGATAAGTTAATGCCTTTGCACAAATGCAATTTTGGATTAGAGCCCTTTATATCCTTTACATTTTTCCGCTCACCTTCGCTGTCAATACCAATTTTTACAACCCGATAACGTCTTGTATCCTCGTCCAAGCATTCGGCCGATTTCAACCAGCACCGCACACCGCTTCATCAGGCTTTAGCGCGGCCAATAATACCGAAGCTTAATTCTCAAGTCACTGAATGGGCTCTAGACAGATTTATTAAGGTGCCATCCCAAAATTGAGATTGAAATGAGAAGAAAAAAATATAAGGACAAGCTCCTTGGACCCATTTGGCGAGAATTAACACGACGAAACTTTAAATGGTGGGCTTATTTACAGTGTGTTGCCTTTTTGTTTTTTGAAGCGGCTCGGTTGGCCGGAATTTTACGCTTTATTAAACGGCATAGCGTGCGGCGATTTATAGCGTAAATTTTCGTTTAAAATGTCTTAACTTTATTGTAAGTTATGTCTTTACGGTCACTGTTTCAATCATCTCTAGAGGACCGGTGGAAGTACCAAGTTTTTGTTGACTAAATCATCAACACCATTAACTCATTATGTCCTCACCGAGGGGCACGGGTCTCTTCCCCGAGGAAGGTATAGGCCATACTCCAACACGTGGGCAAAGTCCGCATTGGTGGAGGCTTCCAAGACTAGTGGCTGGTCTTACAGTCAGATAGAAGTTTTCAAGCCGCCCTAAGGCCTCTGACTTGGCTCAACGACTGCCACCTATCGACGGCAGCCGGCACCAACTGCTTAACGCATCTTGCGGAGTTGACTAAATCGTGCTCCTAAAAAACATTGCAGTAAGTTAATTAAATAAATAATAATAAATAAATATTCATGGACATATTACACAGATCTCGTTAGCCCTATACTAAGTACAACTAAATGACTTGTGTTATAGGTGCTAACTCGACGATAGATTTAATACAATAAATACATAGATAACATCCAAGACCCGAGACAAACTAGAAAAGTTCGTTTGCTAGTTTGACCCGGCCGGGGATCGAACCCGAGACCGTCGGTTTTACAGTCAGCGTGAAATTGAAATTGGGACAGTTTTAATGCAACTAAAATAAATGATATAGTTATCAATTAATCCGTACTCATCTATTAGAGGATAGCCATGTCACATCAAATTCTTCTGTCCTCGGCCATCCTCATCCAGCCACTGCGTGCAATCTGCCTCAGTTAGAATAGTTACATATAATCATCGTGATCATCAATCTGAATTAGTCCACTGCTGGACTAATTCAAATTGATGAATTAGTCCACTGCTGGACATAGCCCTCCCCTAATGAGCGCCATAGCGCCCTGTCCTCATCTTGACGCATCCAGCATCTGCCTGCAGTTTTTCACAGATTGTATATTTTAAAAACCTATTCAGAGGCTAAAAATTCCACCCATGCCGGGATTCGAACCCGCGACCTCTGGCTATCCGTGCCAGGGGTTGCGGGTTCGAATCCCGGCATGGGTGGAATTTTTAGCCTCTAAATAGGTTTTTAAAATAGTCCTTAGCACGGGTTAGTGCATTAAAAATAAAAATAGTATAAGATTGTATATTACAACAAATAATCACATATGACACAGCCTGTATAAGCCTTGCGTGAACGCCGCAGATTTCACTCCATCCTTTCTGAGAACTTTTCCAAAGCTGCTCGCCGCGGGAGGCTCCCCGGACAGGCCCTATTGTAAAATAACTATATTTTATCGCTTCTGCCCGACACCGGTCACCGTCGCCGCCTTAAGTGAGACAATATGCCACACTTTTAGAATAAATAAAAAATAAATCACACCACATGATGGAGTAATAATGTCAGGCAGACGAAAATAAGGCAGGGCTGAAGTCGTAAGACGAAATGATATTTTTTGCTCAGTGATTCAACTTGGAGAAAAGTAATAGCATTTATGGGACCAGAAAGTCTAACAGGAGTACCTTAACATCGCTGCATATATTGTAAAATACTTCAAATGTCTAAGGCAATCTTCTTCTTCTTTGGTCCTTTAACTCCTAGCGGAGCGTAGGGCCTCAACTACAGATTTCCACTTCTGACGGTGGTCCGCGGCAGCCTCCAATTCAGGCCAGCTAGTGGCGATCGACTTGGCCTCTTGGTCTATTGATCTTTTCCAGGTGGTCCTTGGTCGCCCCCTCCTTCGTGTGCCCAATGGGGTTTACGTAAGTGCTTGTCTGGTCAGGCATCTCTTGTCGCGGCGTAGTGTATGTCTTATCCAGCGCCATTTCCTATCCAGGTTTTCTAGGTGGACTGGTATCTGATAGGAACACTTCCAGAGGTCCTTGTGCCGTATTATTTGAGGCCAGAATATCCCCAGTTTCTGTCTGAGACATTTGTTAATAACCTGGAGCCTGTGTGAGATAACTGAGCGCACGAACCAGGACTCGCAACCGTACAAGAGAACTGATTTTACGTTGGAGTTGAAGACTCGTATCTTCGAACACCGCGAAAGCTGCCCTGATCCCCAAAAGTTTTTGAGTTGGGCAAATACAGATCTAGCGTTATTAATTCTTGCCTCTTCATGAATCTCGGTTCCGCCGTGCTCGGCTACCAAGCATTCGTCTAAGGCAATACGAGTACTTTAAATTTTTATTAAATAACTACAACAAGCAATTTAAATGTTAATATTAAAACAAAACTCTCGACTTTTAAAATTGCCTCTCATTAAATTCCTTGTAAGTAAGAGATAGAGATAGACAGAGAACACTTTATTGCACAACCAGAAAAAGAATACAACCATGATTTCTTAATTCTAAGTAATGTTATACAATTGGCGGTCTTATCGCTAAGAGTAAGTAAGCAAGCAAGTAGTTTATTTAGTCCCGCATGAAAAGAATGAAAATTTAGCAGACTTATCTAAGACATCTAAGTGCTTCCGTGCTTCGCAAAGCACGTTAAGGCGTTGGTGCCGGCTGTTATGTAATGGCAGTCGTTAAGCCATGTCAGAGGCCTTATGATAGCCCCCGCCACTGTCTTTCAATCCTCCACCAATCCGGACTTGGTCCCCGTGGTGGAGTATGGCCTAACCTTCCTGCGATGCAACCCGAGCCCCAGCATTGGGGACATACAAGGGCTGATATCGATCTAAGTAAGACTTTTTAGCAGACGGTTTTTTTGTTTTTATAAAAAAAATTGTTTGACACTAATTAATGTCTTCAGTAGCAACACGACAGCTAACGTCGGCCAATTTGTGTTTTTCAGCATGTCATATAGTCGACTAAAATTTGTCACGTTGTCAAAACCTTTAATTTGACACCTCATTCACCAAAATTTATTAAGCCGTTAGCCCTCTAAGTTGTCATAAACAACCAAACATACATACATAGATAGTGGTATGCGCGTAAATGCGTTTGCTTTAGCAGTCGATTGAAAAAGAAGCAAGGGATGCTCCTTGCTCGTTGAAACGTAATCACAGCGTGAGCTCGAGCGTGACAGAATATCAAATGAAAACCTGAAAAAGTGGAAACGACTTCTAGTAATGCGAATTGTAGATCAGACGCAACTCCTACCTAGAATGCAAGGAATCCAACTCGTGCACCAAGAAAGACGAAGTGCGCCAAAGAAAACATTGTGTTGCAGGCAATAAAAATTAATTGGACATTTCTTGAAAGAGCCAGCAGTCAATCAGTAACATATTTTACATCGCCGTATTTCGCTCGAGCTGACTTGCTATAAAGGACTCGGTATACTCCGACCGATGTGTCTTAACTCTTGAACGAGAAATTTAATTTAATCTGCTAGGTGGCGGGGCTGAAAATCGAACCGTCATTTTTTGTGATAAAATAATAAGGAATGAGGCTCATAAGAGTCTGTTGCTTTTTAAATCAACTCATCAAAATAATAACCTAGTATCTACCCAGTAGCGCCGCCTGGTGGGGTTAAATTACGGAGACCATCCACTTACTATTATAGGTGTAAGTATCATCACTGTAGAAATTAGAGCACACAGAAGCATAAGGTTTTCACTGAATACTGTATCATTGACCTGATCCATATTTAAATTTAGTCTGTTAACTCTTTAAAATCTCTTCTTCAGGCTATATTAGTCCACTGCTGGACATAGCCCTCCCCTAATGAGCACCATAGCGCAAGGTTATGCCATCATTGGGAGGGTAAAGCCCATAATCCACGACACCCGCGGGAAGAATTTGGGTTGGTGCTATTCTCTAGGCCGACACCACACAGCAAAATCTCATTTTGAGATTAATACTGGTCTATTTGTTCTGTGGATACAAACAAGCCAACTTGTTAGAGTCCGTGAATTGTACGAGAGTAAATAGGTGGACAGGATTATAGAAGAACAGTAGTGCAGGTCGCCCACCAACATTCTGGACTGATGGTAATAGGCAGATTGTTGTTAGCGTCTGTATGAGAATGGCCGTGGACACAAGGAATAGACTAGCCTTAGGGAAAGCCTATGGAATCATTGGCCAGCATTAGAAGAATGCAGCTTGTGTGTCTGAATCCACTTATTGATGTGGATGTAGCGAAAGAGGTGAAAACCGTGAAGCTTGGAAAACCATCAGGGAAGCTTATGTCATGCAGTGGGCGTCAAATGTCTGATGATTATGATGATGATGATGGGGATGATGATGACGATGGAAGAAGTTTGTCAGGATCGTAGCAAGTGGCGAACCCTGGTCTCTGCCTCCCCTACTGTATACAGGCATGAGTTTGTAGCGGCTGGATAAAATGGCCGAGAACAGAATCAAGTATCGGAGGGAGTGCTTTGGGGTCCATGTCCATCAGTGGAAGAATACGGCGTGCGTGCGTGCGGGTAGTATTTCGAATACGAGCTGGCCCTACGTATATCCAATAAGTATGTAACGGGGCAAACCTCTACACCAATTTCGATATTTCAATCATTCGGTCTTATCATAATTATTCCTTCATATTTTATTCATTCATATTTATATCGTAAATTTAAAATTACGTTGCGTTCTAGATTTATTTTTTATTATCACATCACATTTAGACTAACTACTACGGGCAATAATTTTGACACTGCTAATTATCCATTTTTTTTATTTTATTCGTGCTTTTAATTTTATTTTAAATATTTTTTTTTATTGAAATCATAATATTATAGAATTCTAGGCTCGTGCCGCCGGGGGACACCGACCTAGTTCAAGTTTTTTTATTAGTAAATATAGAATTAGAATTACAGGTATTTATTTCTATTAGTTCATATTAAGTATACATCTTACTATATTATAAATTTGAAAGTTTGTATGTATGTATAGATGTTTGTTACTCAATCACGCCAGAGAGATCTGGTCAGAGGTCGATTATAGTCTGGGATAGCACATAATGCTTATCTAAATTTCTTCACGAACGAAGTCGTGGGCAGAAGCTAATTAGGAATAAAATACTAGTCATACATAGTTTATTATTATTTGTTACAAGAACTCTTTCAAGTATACTGCGTGGGTACCGTTTCGTTCGCTCAGAGCTTTCAGCGCCTGGCCACGTTGCGACGGGACTTCGGTCACTCCCTACTTTGGCCGAGTACAGGTTTTCATGCAACATGTATGAAGTGGTTGTTACTGATTGAGTCGCTGCCACCGTGCGACGCGGGCGGAATCGAAAATGACCGGCTGTCAGTATTGGCGGGGCGAGTGCATTAATTACGTTGCGTTGCTGAGTTTTTGCTATCAATTAACAGTTTCTTCTGCGACTTTATTTGAGCTTGCGAGTGTTTATTGCTAACCCGACGAGGTATTTTCTCAGTTTTTTTTTTACTTTTGTATCCACTCACGTTGTCGAGGTTTTTTTATCACGCACTGCTCAATTTTCATCGTACAGCTGTCGCCTGATTGGTTCCTGTCATTTGTCAAGGAACGACGGGTTGTTGTCAGTATAGGATCTTGGACCGTGTTTACTCGATGTAGGTTTACGCAATGTAAGTAGATGTATGATGCTAACTGTATGTAGTGAAAAGTTTCAGTTTAAAGTTTGCCAGATATTTTTGAAACCTTATGTGTATGACTACCATCTAGTGTTAAGCTCGCCTCTGTACAAATTTCGTTTTTAGTGTAATAAAGAATTTTCATTAATTCATGATTGTTGATGGTAGTGCATTTTTAAACATCACGGTTTCAATTGCCTACAATTCAGGTTTCGTAGTGTAGGCAATTATCGACTTACAATAATTTGTACTGCTGTATCTGAAACAATAAAGTATACGATATTATTATTTACACCTAACAACTTTCGAATGCTTTCTCTATAAAATGAAACGGCGTTGAGAAAGAACCATTAATGTATATATATTATAGTATTATATTATGTTTGTGTCTAAGGAACTCGCATACCTCAGCGCTTGTACTTGCCAAACCTCGGCAGGCAATACTTTCTCTCTGAGAGAACGTTCAATAACGAACGATAACGATTATATTATGTTTGTGTCTAAAGAACTCGCATACCTCAACGCTTGTAATTGCCAAACCTTGGCAGGCAATACTCTCTCTCTGAGAGAAGGTTTGTGCCCTAAAGTGGTACATTTAAGCTGCATAATTATTCGTGGTCTCATCGTGTCAAGAGAGACAAAACCAGTTAAATTTTATTAAACTATTATGCCTGTAGAATTTAATTGTTAACGATAGCACAAAAGAACCTTTTGTTAACCGACTTCAAAAAAGGAGGAGGCTATCAATTCGACATTTTTTTTTATTTTCAAGGTCAAAACGCTACAGGTTAAAGTATAGTTTTGCAAATATCTGACATTGTGTCGCTGTACTTAAATGTACATTGCAGGCGTTATGTTGCTGCCGGCGCGAATAAACAATACAAGAGGATTCTGAAACAGTTTTTCAATAAAGCTGTCTTACATGCATGGACTTCAAGCACAAAATAGATACGGCAGAAGAATTCCTGTAAAAGGTGTGCATGTCAAAAAGTACAAATACCACCTATGAAATGCATAGTAGAGTCAGCAGCACATCGACCTTGCTATTATGTTAGTTGCAAAGTCACACGGAGTGCACGGATGTAAAGGTTGATGAATTGGATATTAGGGTACCTCACTTAAGGTTTTCTGGAAGAAATCTCTCGCAGGTCGTAGTCGTACTTTTTTATATATTTCGTGAGCAATAAATTCTATTGCTTCATAATCAGAAGTATATTTTGATTATGAAGCTGCAATCTATGACTATGAAAAGCATATGACTGTGCATGAGTCCAAGTTGTAAATAATACTTAACTTCTACACCACACAATCACTACCACACTTGTTCTGGTCCTAAACTAGGATACCTTGTTCTGTTGTAACCATACAAGTACGTCAAAAATATGAAAATACACTTAGACTGACGTCATTTGTACAAATGTGCGGTTGCTCCCAGTGAGAATCTAACCCCCGTCCTCCAGCATGGTAATCAGACATGATACTGCAAGACCAAAGAGGAGGTCAAGAATATAACAAACTATCCTCAATAGAAGAAATACTTACATCAGCTTGTCAAGTACTTCTGTGCGTACCTATATCTGTTCTGTGTATTAAGTTTTAAATAAATTATTGTTATTGTACGTCCCGAGACTCGAACAAACGAAATGCACACGTGCGTATAAGCTCCGGGCTGCGAATGCATGCGTATGCGCATACTAAAAAAAACAATCGATTCCGGACGGGCTCGCGAAGCAGTGGATCATTGTTTTTTTAGGCCGATGACATTCGGTATTTGTTTTGATTCATTGATTGTTATTTATTTGATTATGACATATTATCAAATAGTGCTAAGAGTAACAAATAAAATATGCCAGTAATTTGATTTTAAGTGTTCTGATTTACCTATTCAGTAACAGTTTACCTACACAGTCGATAATATTTTTTCGGTGTTACAGTTTTATTTTTACAAGGAAAACCCAAAGAGGCCAATTACTTATTCATAAACATTCGAAAAACCTCGCGCAAATCCTTTTAACAAAACTCGTTCCAGCCAGCACCCAACGGCGAACAGTTTCGAAAACTTTCTTCCGACCCGCGGACCCAACTAGGCGACTACCGCCGTCCCTGTCGCACCTACACGGGTCGCTTCACAGCATCCACGCGCGAAGGGGACGGGTTACATGAAGACGTCACCCGGGGCGCGAGAGTGGCTTCACTTGTTTATTTTCTTGCCCGCCATCTTTTTTTCTCGTTTTTTCTTCCTCTTGGGCTACGTCTTTGTTCGTAGGATCGAGCGATCCTCCTGCCTTAGTTGGATAATTTCTTTATTCAGTCTGGGCCCACCCGACAATTTTCTCAGCCCCGCATTATGTTATGAAGTTGATTTGTTTAATAATTTTATTATGAGCCGCGCGGCCTGCGGTATTGTTTTCATTTGTACGCTCTGTGGTGTTAGTTGCTTTTGTTTCTGGATTTACTTTCTAGTTCGTGTTATTGTTCCTTTTGAGTAATGGTTCTATTGACACACCTCCTAATTCAAAACTTTCATTAATCCTATTGATCCTGTCTTAATTAACGAAGAAAATACATGTCTTATATCGGGCACAGTCATTATCTTCAACGTCACTTCATAAGCTCTTAAGAAATATGATTTATTGATAGATCATAGGCCAGTTTCTTAAGAATTAAGAATTTCACTAATTAAATACATAAGTAACGTTTTGTTTCGCTGTTTGCTGAGATTTTCGAAGAGACAGCACTACAGTTCACTACTTGCTTAGCGAAATTCTCAATTCAGAATCTAGCCCCATGTCCATTTCGATCTTTTATGCGGAAATCTAAACATCACCAACAATTTCGACCAAAAATAGGCCCAACGGACATTCGACCTTTGCAGTTGTCCACGAAACCGTGATCTTGTTCCAAAAGTGAACCCACCTGAGCGTCCAGACGGTCTGACGTCACAGGGTATGCGACAGGCCACTTTTTGCTCCTGCAGGAACCCCATTGTTAGTCCTTGAAGCTGGCACGGTCGTGTCCACAAAATGCCTCGGCTGCCTTGAATAGGACCACCTGAATCTTGTTTGTTATTCTCATAATTCGCTGTGTTTTGTGTCCCTTGGTCGCACTCTGGAAGACTCAATTTTCGATTTCGATTATTGTCTGCAAGGTATTGCTTTTGACCTGCCTCAGCTTTTTCATTTACAAAAGCATGTGGTACGAGATGCTTAAAGAACTTACCCCGCGCCGACCTTCGACACAAGAAGTCCCCACTTGAAGGACTGCGAGAAAATGCTGGTCTAGTAGCGATGACTAGTTGTAGGCAATATTGTATAGATTTTAAGGGTCGATAAGTTCCAACGAAGTGCCATCTAAAGCTGGTTTTCTTTCCCAGGCTGGCAGCAGCGGCAGCGGCCGCGGCGGGAGCGACCAGTGAGCTGAGCTACCTCGCCGCCCTCCACCCGGCGTACCGACCCGTGCCCTACGACCATCCCCTGTACGGGGCCAATACCTTGAGAGGTAAGTGAATGTAGAAAAGACTTTCACCCACAGGGTATGCTCTAAGTAACCTCTTTTCCAGCCCCGAGACTTGCCATGATTTCTGTCATGGTAGCCCACTCACATTTAGAAGGTCGTGGATTTGAATCCCAGCATGTACTAATGGTTGTCAGACCATCTGGTGGGGGGGCTGCCCACGCTGCGTCATCCGGTCCGTGGTCGCCAGTTCAGAACTTTTTCGCCCCAACGGCCATCAGGAAATGGAAAACCATGAGGGAGCCCTATGTCCTGCAATGGGATTCAAATGGCTGATATTTATGAAGATATTTAATAAGTGTTTGCTAAGTTACGACATTTGTGAATTTGTACCTGCTATACCTCTCCCTAAGTGAAGGAAAACACAGCGAGAAAATCCGAGTTTCTGGGGTGTTCTTTAACGCTTAACGCTGGAAATTGACAATTTGCGATGGGCACGCTTGTTGATTAAGCCCAAACTCTCTGAGAGAAGGCCTTAACATAGCAGCGGGATGTATGTATTATTAACAACAGTTTATTTACATGTAGACCTGAATTATATTAAGTATACTATAACTATTGATAAGTACAAAGATGATTTCATTGGTCTCAAAATCTGTCATCTCACTTCCGAGTTACTTGCACCTGAAATAATTACAAAGTGCCACTGCGCATCAAATCGTTAAGTCGTCAAAACTAAACTGCAGCCGAGCAAATTACCCAAAATGTCAACAGAATCATTTATTAAAACTACCCAGCTCAGTAAAGGTTAACTGGAAGTTGCAATGCAATCAATAAGTCCGTGTTTCCATTCCAGCCATGCCGACCATCTGGCTACTGGCTTTACTGGGTCTACCAGACGGTCAATGATGTAATAAATATCGTTTAATATTGACCGTGGCCGTATTATGGACATAAAATTGATATGTACAGTTTGAAAAACTGTAGAGTATTACTGTGGCGTAGAGAAACAAACTGAAGCGTAATCTTCTTGAGGGTACCATGTGACAATAATGATTTTTTTTATTCAGTTAAATTAATAACTGACCTGTAATTTATTTTATTTAAATTTTTATTTTATTTAATCATTTTTTATTTATTTCATCATTATTTTTTTTGAAGAAACATTGACATGATGATGATGATTGACATCAGGCGTGACTCAAGTGTAACCTGTCATAATTAAAAAAAATACATTTTATTATAATAAATAGATGTAGCCTCTAAATAGGTTTTTAAAAAAGCAATCTAATCTAATTAATATCCAAGTAGTTTGTTACGACAAATAGTACAATCGACACCACATTTACTTTTGCATAGACTATGGGCAGAAAACAAAATACATCAAAAGGCTTGCATATCCAAGTATTGCCATATAAAATTGGCGGTATTATCGCTAAAAGCAATCTCTTCCAGTCAACCTTGGGATGGATAGAACTGAAAGCTGAAAAAAGTTGGTAGGTAGATGTAATATTATAAATTTATATATTATACAAACATAATTTACAATTATAATATACTAATGCATACATTTTACATGTAAACAAACAACAATTTCGTTAATTTGTTAATTTCGATAATCATAAATATAAAAATAATTCTGAATGATGAATGAATGTGAGTAACTGTACACCTGTTAAGGTAAGATTTGGTAAATCTATTTCAAATAACAACTATTACCGCTATATGTGTAACCCATGTCTATGCCCACAATAAATGTTCTTATTCTTAATAATTTGTTAACTTTTTGGCACTTTACAAAAAAGTACATCTTTTACAAATACAAATACAAAATCATTTATTTGTGGAATGTAGGTGGATAAAACAGTTGGTAAATACATTTATGTACTCTACATTCTAAGAAAAAGCATACAAATATTTTCATTACCTATAATCTAACATGCAATAAGTGAAATCTAATTTCTAAGGTCAAATTTACGTCCATAACAAAATCAAATGTCACAATCAGAGTCTATCATACATAGGTACAGTGCTACACAAGAAATAAGTCTCGCGGATGTACCTGCGCAGATGACCAAATTTTGGATGTGCGGCAAGTTGATCGACCAATCAGATAGTTTCATTTTATGGCGGGCCGCGCGCCTTTGTTGCTATTGGTTGATTCAACGTCATCGATGCAGGTGACTATTAGTTTGGCAATATTAGCGTGAACGAAATAGGTAGCGCTACTGCGGCAATCAATTCTGCACCTGAACCGTATCGGTTAAAGATCAATATTCAATTCAATATTCTTTATTTAACTAAAAATCATTGGAAAAAATAATTACACCATTAAATTAATTCAATTCTTACACTAAACAATTAAAGTTGTACAAGGTTGATTAAATAACTACATATTAACAATTAAAAACATGCTATGAATTAGAATAAATAGAACATTACATTTTACATTAATGTGGGTATTTTTAAAAATGATTGTTTCCGTTTGTTTTGCCTGTGATCATGGTTAATGTACTTATCGGTTCGGGTACTTTCGTTACACTTCTTCCTAGTCTGCGCGAACGTAGATTCCCGAAGGAACTTTTATGACGTGTAGTACTGTAGTAAGATGGCTCAGTGGCTCGGTAAATTTATTTGCAGAATTCTTTGTCATTTAAAGATTTTCACTAATTATTACCATGTCCATAGTAACCCGGCTATGTCGCTCAAGTGTTGGTATGCTCAATGACCATTACACGTTGCTATGGCTCTGCGGTTTAGAGTTACCTTCTCGCTAGCTGCATTGACAACAGAGTCTCGGGTTCGGTTCCCGGCGTGCTGATGTTCTTTTGACTACCCGTGTGCATAGTTCGGTGTGTACAATTTTTGCAGTTTTGAAAGTGAAAGTGAACTACATTTATTGCCAAAGCACAAATTATACACACAACAAAACAAAAAAAAATACATAAAGGCGGTTTTAAAGGCGAATGACTTTTTTTCTTCAATATATTCTGAAAAGAATTTTTTCTGATTGTTTTATATATGCAAGGACGCAATATTTTGATATACAGGGTGTACCAGGGGGTACCTTTTCGAAAAAGGCGATTTCTATTATCGTCACCATAGAATTTTTCATACGAGAACCACGCTAAAAATATCCACTACTGTATACAAAAGTTGTGTACATACATACATACATACATACATACATACATACATAACCTCACGCCTGTATCCCAGAGGGGTAGGCAGAGACCAGGGACTGCCACTTGCCACGATCCTGACAGATCACCTTCGCTTCATCAACGTTCATCAGTCGTTGCATGCATGCACGCCGGTTACTTTTTATCTTTCCTTTTGCTTATACATCCCCTATTTGGTCGATGTATGTCCGCCTGGGAC
This sequence comes from Yponomeuta sedellus, assembly GCA_934045075.1. Classification (NCBI taxonomy): domain Eukaryota; kingdom Metazoa; phylum Arthropoda; class Insecta; order Lepidoptera; family Yponomeutidae; genus Yponomeuta; species Yponomeuta sedellus. The sequence goes on along the minus strand of OW203746.1, from coordinate 6,231,328 downwards.
GTCCCTTACCAGCCCTTCCACTCACATTCGCAATATATGAAGTTGTATACAAAAACAAATTATTGAAATTACATAAAACCGGAAAATAAAACCGAAATAATTTAAACTGAAAGGACACAAACAATTTTGTATGAAAAGAAGTCACACTTTTCGCCAGTAGCTTCCAAGTTCTTAAGACCTGAGATTTCCCCACTTAGCCTCATTAGGCGATTGTATGTAGCAAATTCTTCCCGCGGGTGTCGTAAAAGGCGACTAAGGGATACAAACCAGGGGGTGGGCACCAGCGCCCCCTGCAGTACAATTCCACCAAACTGCGATCCTCAACCCGCATGCCCAGCGTAGGGATTATGGGCATTACCCCCCAATGATGACAAAACCTTGCGCTCATTAGGGGAGGGCTATGTCCAGCAGTGGACTAATTCAGCCTGAAGAAGAAAAAGAAGATTTTAGACACGGTTTTGTCAAAGCTAAGTCTTCTGTATCAAATCTCATGGAATACGTAAATCACATACACGCTTCCCTAAACTCAAAAAGGCCACTACACAGTATATATACAGATTTTAAAAAGGCATTTGATAAAGTAAGACACTCCATACTAACGCATAAACTTAATTGCCAATTCGGAGTCCACGGAAGCCTACTCAGGTGGATTATAACTTATCTGTCAAATAGATCGCAACTAATAGCAATTAAAGGTTATCTCTCAGCACCTAAAAACGTAACATCTGGCGTTCCTCAGGGAAGCCACCTAGGGCCATTATTTTTCGTCTTGTTTATTAACGACCTTATACCTAAATTAAAGTCAAATTGTCTGTTATACGCTGACGACCTTAAAATTTTTAAATCAATATCTACAGTGACTGACTGCCACAATATCCAAATGGACCTGCGTTCCCTCGTCACGTGGTGTGAGCTCAACAAAATGTATCTAAACGTTGACAAATGCTTCGTCATGAAATTTTCCACCTCACATAATAATGTAAATGACTTTGAGTATAGCATTAATAATCAAATTCTTGAAACTGTTGATTCTATCAGGGATCTCGGGGTCATCATGGATAAAGAATTAACATTCAGACCACATTATGATTATCTGATCGCTTCTTGTAATAAATTACTAGGGTTTTTGTCAAGAATTAGCAAGGACTTCCGTAACCCTCTTTCACTTCTTATCCTCTTCAATAGCCTTATCAGAAGTAAGCTGGAATACTGTGCAGTGATCTGGAGTCCTTATTACAAGGTACATATTAATGCAATTGAAAGAATTCAAGCTAGAGCCCTTAAAATTGTGACATTTAGATCCAGGCTACGATACGAGTGTCGATCGTATGATACACAGCTTGAAAAATTTAAGGCATGGACTCTGGAAAAGCGCAGACTTAAAATTGCGCTAACTACGCTACATAAAATACTTCACGGTACCCTTAACACATGTTTGCTAAGCCAAGTGAAACTCAATGTGCCGATAAGTGCTCCCAGAAAAGCTAAGACTCACCAGGTATTTAATTTACCTCTGTGTAAAACCTTAAGGGCACAACACGAACCTTTAGTTCACATGTGTCGGTCATTCAACGAAATATCAAATAAAAATTTCGATGCCCTTGATATTTTTGTGAACCTCAGTCGCTTTAAATCACAATTAGTTAAGCTAAAAATGTTGTAAGTTAGATTGTTAATTGTTGTTCATGAAAACTTTTCTTAGTTTTTTTTTTTTTTTATTTAATTAAATACCTACTTATTTAAGTAAGGAGAGCTTTTATGGATCCATCTAGAAGCAGATCGAGCCATAATTATCTTCGGCTGCGACCGTTCGGAGTAAGGTGTCTGCGATACTTTGCGCTGAGTGGTCGCATTTGGTTGTATGTGGCTTGATGTGTTTTGGCGCTCGTCCATATTCTAACATGCTGTCATCACACGTTAAAGGATATGTAACTAGATTATAAGCTTTCGTCTTGATATTTTTACATGTTATGTTACTTATCTGTTGTGTAATGCTATAAATAAAATAAAAAAAAAATAAAATAAAATTTAGGTAACGTTGAGGTAAGTTAACATTTCAGACACTAAGGTTTCCTCACGATGTTTTCCTTCACCCGTAGCGAGTGACAATACTACGAAAACGTTACAAATGCACGTTACTTACAAAACAATGTCATTAGTACACGCCGGCATTCGAACCTACGACCTCCCGATTGAGAAGCCTTTCTACCGCTCCGATACCACTGCTCAGAAGTGCTAGTTGCCAATACGACACATCCAAATACCAAACGGCAAACCACACCATTGCTTTCCAACAACTCGCCCCACCAATACTATTATCGGCCAAATTTATCTCTACACTTAGGTGTTAATTAGATTCCCTGCTCACGACTGCAAAATATTCACAACCGACCGGAAATACACCTTATTTTCAAGACTTTAGAGTTGATTTTCGAATGGGTATTGGTAACGATGACAGATACGTAAAAGGCACTATTAGAGGGTATGCGGTCCAGTTTTAAGTCACGGGTTAATATTGGCATAGATTTTACTGTAACGAAGGGTTAACGCTCGTGAACTGTGGGCAATTACGAGTAAGACGTCGCTTTTAGAGGCAGATGGGTTTTGGAGATTGTTTCTTGTAGAAGACGAGTGTTTTTGAACTAATTTTTTGTAAGAATTACACATAATTGGCGTAATTCTTTTTTATTTCATTTAAATTGACTTTTTTGGGCTGGAAAATCCAACCTCGTTTCGCTCTGCGCTTAATCATGGTGTGTAGAGGCGGCTATCCGGAAATTAAGTAAGTGAATCCGGAATTAAGTTAAAAAACAATACACACAAAACCGGCACTCACTCACACTCTTAAACACACACAATATCCAATAATTTTTACTTAATTGACACATTCACGAACAAAAGCACACAAATACATTTCCTTGGCCCTCATTTCACTCTTCATTTGTGTAATTTAATTTTGAAGAGCAATAAATGTTGAAAGATTTAGTTTTCATACTTCAGTTCTTATTGATAAAATGATATTAATAATAGCTTTATTTTTACAACGAATTAGCTGCAGATATTATAGGTATTTAATAACTACTACTAATATTATAATAAACCACCATTCTGCCTTAGCCCATCAGTGGAACACAAATGTGACTTTTTTTAAGGCGCTGAATTATCTTAGCCCATTAGTGAAATACATAAAAGGTTTTTTTTATTTAAAGCGCTGAATCTCAGACACTCATGTTTCCTCACGACATTTTCCTTCAGAGCGAGTGGTAAAAGAGGATGAGAAAAAAAGCCACCTCGGCACCACGCAGAAACGTCCCGGACCGAAAAAGTTTGGGGACCCCTGCTGTAAAGGACGATGTGATGTGTACGTATTGTGCACACAATAACCATAGCTCGAGAGTAATGAACCTACCGCGAGCGAGAGCATAACTTGCGCGGGCGCATGCGGCGCGTATTAGCGATTCGATCTGCAGTGGGAATAGAGAGCTTTAGTACTGCGCTACAAACGGAACGAGGCGCTGGGAAAATAGAACTTGGACGGCTGGGGAACCCTGAAATGTATTCAATTATTATTTTCTTTTTTGATGCACTAACCAGTGCTGAGGACAATTTTCAAAAACCTATTTAGAGGCTGAAATTTCCGTTCACGCCGGGACTCGAACCCGCGACCTCTGGCTTACCATAACCTCGCTCTCTCAACTGAGCCAATGCCAATCTGTCGCTGCCTGTAAACAATACAGACAATGTTGTCCTATAGAGGTTCGAAATTTCGCTGATGCCGACGCTAGCCCATTGGCTCAGTTGGGAGAGCGCTGGTACGATTAGCCAGAGGTCGCGGGCTCGAGTCCCGGCATGAGTGGATTAACCTCTAAATAGGGTTTTATAAATTGTATTCAATTACTTTTTTTTTGTAAATGGAGGTTTTTTTAAAGTGTTCAGTACAAAATACATGATATTTTTTCTGCAAAACTATGTAATAGTTTGGTGCAAGACGCTAATTTTTTTTACAATCTATATTTCAGTACATTGTTCATTTTGCAGAGACATAGTTTATTGATTTGTAATCGTGATTTAATATACAACTATGTTATATATTAAATACGATGCTCATGCATCGCGAATCGTTAAGAAATACTTTTGCGGTGATATTCCACTATAAACTATGGTCAACTAGTTTAGGGACGTATAGACCGTTGTTGTCGATACAAGTAAATTTCTTTTATATAAACTACCTAGTGAAAACAACAAAAATCAACGAAATCCGACTATCGAATGATGATCTGCCTTAAATTTTCCATTTGATTTTCATTTACATAGACTCGAATGATTAGATGTTTATCACTCAAGTGTGAATAAACGACTGAACAGAATTGGATAAAATTTGGCATTTCATATGTCTGATCTGCGATGATACGCGATTTTCTATTAACGTTTCGTTATCAACCCTTGTATGTCCCCACGGTTGGGGCAAGGGTCTCTTCCTGCATCGCAGGAAGGTTAGGCCATACTCCACCACGGGGGCCAAGTCCGGGTTGGTGGAGGATTGTAAGACAGTGGCGGGCTTTACTGTCAGAAGTTATCAAGCCGCCCATAAGGCCTCTGACATGGCTTAACGACTGCCATTATATGACAGCCGGCACCAACGGCTTAACATGACTTGCGAAGCACGGAGGCTTTAACGATTACCTAGATTAAATTGTAACGTTTATTAAGCCGCGAGTTAAACCTTTTTGATTGATTTATGTGTGCATGATGGGTGACCATCCCGTGACAACCGCTAGTGGCATTTTTCCGAGCGCCTCGTGCTTCGCAAGGCACGTTAAGCCGTTGGTGCAGGCTGCCAAGTAATGGCAGTCGTTAAGCCATGTCAGAGGCCCTATGGGCGGCTTGATAACTTCTGACAGTAAGGCCCGCCGCTGTCTTACAATCCTCCACCAACCCGGACTTGACCCCGTGGTGGAGTATGGCCTAACCTTCCTGCGATGCAGGAAGAGACCCGTGCCCCAGCAGTGGTGACATAAAAGGGTTGATAACGAACGAACGAAACTAAATTTGACAGTCCCTGTTGTTGTATGTGCCTTTAAGCGCTCAAAATGGCTCATTGCGCAAAAGGAAAACCAAATCCGGCAGTGTCCTCCAAAATAAAAGTTGCCGGGTAACCCAACCCTTCCAGTACCATGTTACTTTTTTAAAACCCGCCAAAACGGTAAACAAAACAGCAGATAATAAAAAAAAATCGCATCGCCTCCTATAGTTTTGGGTTACAAGATTGGCTTTCATTTGGTGCACGCTCAATTAGGTCCCGATTTTTTGTGTCATTTTTTGTCGGAGGAGTTCATTCAAGAGTGTGCAACCGGACTTTTCTCTGTTTACCATGATTTGCTAAGTTAGGTCTGCAAATAAAAATTCCTCCACTATGCTTCTTACGAGTAAGGGCTTTTAGTTGTCGTTTTCAATATCGTATAATACCAGTTCTTATGATGTCTCAGTTGATATATTACCTGCCAAAGATGAAAAACCTAAAAGAAATTTTGATGACATGTGATAAATAGTTTTATATTACACGGGTCTCATCGCTTTTATTTATTAGGCTATATTAATTAATAGTTATGTATATATAAATAGTCTAATCGCGATTACTCACGTTTTACCTAATAAGTCGTCGCGATTATACCCCTATCTTATGTAACTATGCATGTTTAGTCCGGATCTGCTTACCCGTAAGTAGATCCGGACTAAAAGTCTACAATAAACGCATGAGTGTTATTAACAAACATGTGGTAAAGTTCTATATCTAAAAATAAACATTAAAAAACATAATTCATTTGTAAATATTTTGTATTTGTTGTTTTTTCCAGTGTACAATATACAGTATGCGCTTGAGCTTGGCTGAACATCATAGGCTTGGTTGGATCATAGGTCATAGGTTGGTTGAGACGCGCGATGCTCAATCGAAATTAATTATACACGACTGATTGACATAGTTATTCAGTCATGTATAATTTCAAAGATATAAGAAGGAAATGAATTTTTATTTATGATTCTTGTTTCACATCAACCTTACCTACACAATACATTCAATCAAAGTAGTAGTGGTTCAAGCAGTACGGCCAGAAAAACCTTCAGCTTAACAACTAAATAAAAATACCTTTCCTTACAACGCGAATAAGGGAAAAAGCAGTAAAATTCCAGAGCATAAAATAAGCTATTAACGGAGCAATTAATCGCATCCGAAACTCGGATAGCGAGAGGCTAACCAGACTTAATTAGTGACAAAAAAACGTATTTTTCACATATTTCCGAACGAGGTATTTTGCGATTGGCGTAATTTTATGCAAGAATGACATTCCCTTTAAAATGGCTTCATTGTAACATCGAACGTATAGTTTTTTGACGAATGTCATAATGAACTCGAATAAAGTCGTCTTACTTATTCCAATTAGCACTTAAAAACTATACATGAGGGGGTCATTATAATTATTGTCGTATTATGATATGTCATAACTAACATATTGTGTTGCTGTTATTGTAAAGTATTATATCCCTGTACTTACTTTTTGAAAATAACAAACTTCTCAATTAATATATCATTTTAAAAAGACCTATGCATATACCTTCCTCAGGGAAGTGACCCGTGTCCTTCGGTGGGGACATAATGGGTTAATGATGATGATTAAAAAGAAAAGTTATTAAGTGTGAGAAAAACGGAAAAACTATTAAAAAAATTATGGATTACACACTGGATTAGGTGAATTTTAAGTTTTTAAATTAAGTAATGATTGAGATTACAAGCACAATTTAATTGCTTTCAACGAGGGCTGAAAAAAATTAGCAAGTTATATCATCTTTTACTACAAATATAGGCAAAATCTGGAAATATTTGTAATTAAATCATACAAAAAAACTTTGAAGTTCGGGAAAAGCTCGGGACTCACTCTGGGAAAACTGCGATTCTTAACCTATCACACTTCACACTAATATTATAAAGGCGAAAGTTTGTGAGTGTCTATGTTTGTTACTTCTTCACGTCTAAACGGCTTGAGCGATTTTAATAAATATGGAGTTAGCTGACACCTGGATTAACACATAGGCTACGGTTTACTGCGGGAAAATATCTTATTCTCATCGGAAAATCGATATACCGCGGGGCACAGCTAGTATATGACAATTAAGTACTACACATTCGGTGCGGGAGTTCTGCTCGCACTTGGCGGTTTTTTTTTTATTTCACTTCTGCTGCCTTCCTCTGACCTTGGCTTATCCTTGCTGCATAAAGCCCTCCCGACGTGTTAGCGAGAAATGTGTCACGCTGTTTATACAAGGTGTCGCGTTTCGTCTACTGCACCGGACGTCGCCGGCTCTAGTGCCCCTGTGCACTATGTTTACGCTTAGGCACTGTCCCTTGTTATTGTGGTTTTTTAGGCCGGCTTTGAATGGGTTAATTCGAGTTCAGAGTTGAGGACCCGTTGAGGTGGCCCTAGTTTCTGTCTTTTAGACATGCGCAAAACAGTACCCTATGAGAACATGCCACATGGCATGGTATCTCGTAGCGTGGCATATGGCATTATAGCAGTACGCAGTACGCGTAACATGGCCTACCTGAGATGTCGCATTATGGCTCACGAGGGCCATGTTTAGAGTAATTGTCATTATGCCTACATGACGTAGCCCGTCTGTATTATCCAATATACTTAAAATACGAGGCGGTGTAAAAGAAATGTAGCCCTTATCAAGAACGGTTTACCGGCGTAATAGAGACACCGAAATCTCATTCGCGGCGAGGTCATTTCTTCTCACTCGTACAATTACTCGAAGTTTTACGATGCCGACCGACGACACCCGAAATCAAAGTAGGATAATAATTTGTGCAAAACAGTACCCTATTAAAAAAACAATAAGGTACGCCCGCCGACCGCCGCGCGCTTTGTGCCATGCATGTGCAAGTACATAGCAACGATTTGCCGCGGCCGGCCGCGATGTAATGATCATGGCATAGGTCATGCAAAATTTTGCCGCGTACTGGGTACGTATTCAGTATGCGGTCATGCTATATAACGCGTACTACATAACTCGCAGTACTTATATAAGTCTACTGTCTTTCCGGAGACATATAACCTGGCCCTGTTTCTTCAGGCTATGTTAGTCCACTGCTGGACATAGCCCTCCCCTAATGAGCGCCATAGCGCCCTGTCTTCAGCTTGCCGCATCCACCATCTGAAGGCAGTTTTTCGCAGATCGTCATCCCCACCTGGTCCGAAGGTGTCCTACACTAGTGACGTAAACGTAGTGACGTTTGCCGTGTCGCGGTCTCCACTCAAGAACACGTTTACTCGAACGGTTGTCGGTTATTCAGGAGATATGGCCAGCCCACTGCCACTTCAGCGCGCTTATTCTCTGAGCTATGTCGATAACTTTGGTTCTCTGTCGGATGCATTCGTTATGAATCCTATCCTTCAGAAAAAAAATCCGAGCATAGCTCTCTCCATAGCTCGCTGAGCGACTTTGAACTGGTGGACCAGCCCTTTCGTGTCCATGTCTCGGTTCCGTAGGTCATCACAGGTAGGGCGCACTGGTTGAAAACTTTCTTATTCAAACATTGCTGTAACCTGGCCCTAGATTTTGTTAATGCATTGCAGTACCATTACAACTCCACGAAACGAGTTCGTTTCGTTGCTGCATCAAGCCTAGGCGCGCACGTACATCAAACCTTTTAGGCGTCAATGGTATGAAAAAACACTTCACGTGACGCGACCATGTACCTATCTATATCAACGCTTGTGTGTCCCCACTGATGGGGCACGGGTCTCTTCTTGCATCGCAGGAAGTTTAGGCCATACTCCACCACGGGGGCCAAGTCCAGGTTGGTGGAAGATTGGAAGTCAGTGGCGGGCCTTACTGTCAGAAGTTAACAAGACGCCCATAAGGCCTCTGACATGGCTTAATGACTCTCATTACATGACTAGCCGGCACCAACGGCTTAACCTGCCTATCTTGGTACTATAATGCACTAACAGAATCGAGGCCCTGGGTGTCTTTAAAAATAGAGTGAACTGTCAATATTTGTATGCCAATTATGATACCACTTGTCTGCGCTACTTGAGGGCACCTCTTTGCCACTAGTTGTGCTTCTTGGCTTGCTGTCAACGGCTATGCCCCAATTTCCGCCGTCTTTTTTCAACCGAACTGCACCCGACTGCAAAACGTTCGCCGGCCAAAAGTGACAGGTCCGAAACTTAATAACTTACTCAGAAATGCACCGGCAACCCAACCGGGCCCAACCGGCTCCGCGACCCTACTCCGAGTGGCCTCCGACACATATAAATCGTATTTTTATTCAAATCGACCGCGCCGCTATAAAGTCTCCTTTAAAACAAATAACTGCTCATTCAAAAGCGCTGGTCCTTTAGGAAACCCTTCCTTAGAACCGTGAAAATAAAGCACAAAGTGCGCCAAAAGGGCCGAGATGAAAAGCCGTTTCTGCAGCAGACAATAACATGCTTTACTGTCACTGGAATAGAGTTGTAGTTTCTGAGGTCAACAATCCTGTAAGACCACTTTTCACAATCGCAACTCGGCGGAGTTAAAGACATTGTATCAGTTACGCTGACAATGAAAATGAGGCTTTATTATGTGAGATAAAAAGTTGATATTTCAAGTGTAAAGTGGGATTAGTTACGACGTTAATTGAGGGGTTAAATTGTGAATAGTCTTCATATATGGCAGACAATTTAAAGGCATCATTGGGACAGTTTTTCACTCAATTTGTTCACTTCTTGTTTCTGTGCTTGGAAATCTGATATTCTTGGGACGTCTTTCGAGGAATGTTATCACGATTTGGAAAGTATTAATAGATTCAATTGACTATGCGTAATAACTTTTGTGATTATTACCATTTGATTATCTAATTATTATGACAGACCAATATAATTTGAGACGGCCAAATTAGTTTCCAGGTTCAAACAATAAAATAAGCTGTTAAATACGAGAAAAAGAGTGATAAAAATTTTATAATTCCAAAATGGCGGTTAATTAAAACATAAAGCGGAATATGCACTAAGCTTTACATTTGCAATATTAAGATGGTTCGTATTCGTCAGATTATTTATTTATATTTTTGTTAATTGTTGTTATGAATGCTTTAAAACTTACAGTTCATGTCTTAAACAATAACTAAGTTTAATCTCCCTGTAATGCAGTCCATATAATTTTTTTTTTTTTTTAGTTTTTCTTCTCTTTATTTAAGTGAACTGTAAATTTATAGTTATAAGAAATACATATCTTTGAATACAGTGACTTTCTTAACTTAATTGCTTGAACTTTCGTCGAAAGATTGCGACCAGGTTTCGCTCACGAAGAGACGAGCAACCGACGACGCAAACTATGTCTTTACTTGCAATGCAAGTCAGAGATACAAATGTCGGCAAACATCTTGAGCAAAAACGGGGAAAGAAAGTGAGGTGCGGCGTGCAAGACCTTTTCTTAGAGAACACTTTATTGCACGACCAGAGAAAAGAAAAGACCAGCACCGCTTTGGCTCGCCCATGTTCGGCGTGAATGGTATTAGCTTTTTAAGCTGAAGTTCTCGAAAGGTAAATTGAACAAGACAATTAGACTACACGTTCGGGGCGCAATCAGCCGATGGTTTTAATTTGCAATACTTAACCCGGTGCCCGTCGTCCTAACTGGCCAAATATTAAATAAGCTCAATTGTAAACAAGGAAGATATTGCCGACCGACCCTTCAGCCTTTTTTACTTCTGTTATACTTTTTTCTACATTATTTTTTATTTGCAAATGGAATTGTGAGTATGTCTACTATGCTACTATTATGAGTATAAACGTGAAAGTTTGTGAAGATGTTCGGATATGTTGTGACTCAATCACGCAATAACGGCTGAACGGATTTACATAAAACTTGGCGTGCAGACGGACAAATACCTGAATGGAGATATAGGATCCTTGATATCCCGGTTAAGCGTCGTGCACTAATCATGTGCAGACGAAGTCGCGGGCACCAGCTAGTATTATTATAAATATGAATGTTTGGAAAGATGTTTGAATGTTTGTTACTCAATCATGCAATAACGGCTGAACGGATTTAGATGAAACTTGGCGTTCAGATAGATAAAAATCTGAATTGAGACAAAGAATACTTAATATTCCGGTATTGCGTTCCCGTGGGATAATTTAATAACCGCGGGTTAAAGGTAGTAATAGTAGTAGTGGTTATCTAAAAAAAAAACTTACACATAACACACTCAACTGCCCTGAAAGACTAGTCCCTAAAGCGCATAATTTTAATAGAGACATATTAAATATGTACATAGATAACGCTTTATCGTACATAAAATAGGAATTTACGGAGATATTTCTAGAGTATCTGTACTAGTAGATTGATAGTAGATATTATTAGTACAGTCTTGGTTGTCAGTTTGACACCATTGGTAATCTTGGTAACCAACCTCGTTCCAATGGTATAACAATTGCCATCTTCAGGCTTCAAGTAAAAAATAAGATGGCTACATTGTATTTTGGTTTGTTGGCATTTAATTTTTTGCAAGGACATATAAAATTTATGTGTTTCGTTCCATAAAACTAAAATTCGTAGTATAAAACGCCAATTCGATGTACACTGCGTAGCCTACTTGTTGATCTGTGGGTTAATCGGCTTTGCAATAAACATGTACATCGAATTGTCTTAGAAATAAAATAAAGTTCTGTGGAAGGGCCGTGATTGTCTTTAAAATAAGAGTTGACGGTGATACATGGCTTCAAACATGTTTCAAACGCACTTAGACATGTGTGGCATGAAAAAAAATATTAAGGTAATAGAAAACCAACACTATCGTTCAGTCTGAGATGGGCCAATGATGGAGAAATTTCTCAAACAACAAGTGTAACCAAATTCCGTAACTGCGACGCAAAATGTACCCCAAATTGTCATAATAAACTACGAATTGTAGTTTTATGAAATGGGCCCAGTTGGGACGACGGCCAGTCGTAAAGCGGCAATCGTAAACTCGTCTTCGAATTGCGCCCTAATACGAGGCGCGTCGTAAAATCGGTCCAATATACCGAAAACTTATAATTACGGTGCTCCTTATATTGCGGGCATTCGCAGGGTTGATTGTTGCGATTCGAGGGACATGTACAAAAAAAGTTAGAAATGAATTGATGTTTAAATTCAGTTCTTTAATAGCATTCGAAGGGTTATGACAAAGTTTCGACAAAATAGTTCTAAAGTATACATAAAGATGTCGCTGAATGAGTACACAGAATGAAAAGTAACAAACCCCAAAAACATAGCAGCGCTTCACAATGCACTGGTTAAGGCGCTTAGGTGCGGTAACTAACGCCACCAATGGAATAAAAATCATAACTTGTTTTATAACAGGTTTTTTTAAAAAAAGTAAACATAAAAAAAAATATATCCGTGATAATTATTTTTAGAACATATAGCCTAGAATGTAGTATTAATATCCTAAGGCTTTAGTCGATTTCCGCTAAAAGCGACCGTTTTTGGCGGGAATCGATTAGAGTCCTAGATTGTTGATCCTAGGTACAAGACTGTAGGTTTTAAAAATATTTATTACAGCTCTTACGATTTCTCATGTTCACTTTTAGATAAAAACGTATTATAATACAAGGCTCTGTGGGTTGCTACAGCGCCAAAAATGTAATATAATCACAACTCGTTTGATCCTACCCGTGCCCCAGCAGTGGGGACATAGACCCACTGCTAGAGCACGGGTCTCTTCCTGCATTGCAAAAAAGTTTGGCCAAACTCCGCCACTCGTTTTATGATACGTTAATATTTATAATGTTCACTTTTTGTAATAACAAAATTAGATTTTAGATTAGGTACTTATTAATTTAATCCTAAATTAAGTATTACTGTGTATTCATTTGTAATTCATATGCTGTTAAATCAATATAATAATTTGAGATTTATAATAAATACCAATGACAATAATGAAAACAAAATGTGAACATTATACATATTAACAACTGAGACAACTATTTTTATAACCAACAGTCTAGAACCTAACCGTGATGTCCTAGAATATTGATACTAAGTTCTAGACTGTATGTTCTAAAAACATGAGAATACACCCAGTCAGAAAATACATAGAAACCCCGACCTCCGTCTTAGCAGCGAAGCGCCTTAACGGCTAGACCAATGTGGCAGTCAAGTCGCAAAAAAGTAGGTACTGAAACTGACAGATAAAAAACCCCCCTCAATAAACTTGACAGCCAGTGCGAAACCAGCTGTGATTGGTTCAAAGTGTTAAGGCCTGCACTATCCCCCGGGAACTTTTTGTCCGTCAATATAGATCTCTTAAAAGTTGTATTGAATAACGCACACGAAGGACTAAAAGTACCCCGTACAAAAATTCCCTCAAGTTGCCGAGGCCATCAAGAGATCGGAGTGGACAAAAGTTCGGTGTTTTCTTTTAAAACGCCTTTTCTTTTTCAGCTTCATGTAAATTACAACACAATGAATATTTGCTTCCATAGCGCTTCACTCAATTTCCGGGGAACAAACGACCGCACTCCGTAGGCGTTGAGTCCGCGACGAGTAGTCGGAGGACATTTTTTACTATTCAGGGACTTTTGTCCCCAAGGGACAAAAGTCCCTTGTCTGCGCAGGCCTTTACTGTGTGGTTTGACGCGTTACTGTGATTGAAGACTGACTATAATGACAGTTTTTATTATTTCAGTCTTGCATGCAAGCGAGACTTGATCGGTAAGTTCCGCCTACTTCGTCTTGGAGTAATTTTGCAAATCGTTATATTCAAAATACACCCAGCCCGAAAATACATCGAAACCACGACCTTTGTCTTAGTAGCTGAGCGCCTTAACGGCTAGACTAACAAGGCAGTCAAGTCGCAGAAAGGTGGGTACTGAAACTGTCAGATAAAAAAAACCCCTCAATAAACAAGACAGCCAGAGCGAAACCAGCTGCGATTGGTTCAAAGTGTTACTGTGTGATGTGACGCGTTACTGTGATTGGAGACTGATTATAATGACAGCTTTAATTATTTCAGTCTTGCATGCGAGCGAGACTTGATCGGTAAGCTCCGCCTACTTCAACTTGGAGTAATTTTGCCAATCATACTATTAAAAAAAAATGTCTAAGAATGAATTAATGTTGTGAATAGGAATAAGTTTAAGGTTAATTTTAAATGTTTATGTAGGATGATTTTAAAAGTTATTTTAATTTTGAAAGAAAGACTATTTTTTGTTGAAGGTGCTATTAAGGTGTCTTGTAATTGTTTTTAATTCTCTCTGTTCTTGTTTTTATGTACAGTACAAATGCATTGAAACAATAGTTTACTCTTGGGATACTTGATCTTGTACAGAGTATACAACCAACAGATTATCTTCGTGTCTTTATTTTTTCCAAAATCGTAAATTATACCCCAGCCTCGGGGTTAACTGAGCGTATAAACTGTACCTTACATCGATGTTAACTTTCCAAGCCAAACTAACACTTATTCCTGAGTCCACAAAGATTATAAAGGCGAGACCAAAATCGCAAGTAATTCAGAGATAGTGTTCGTGTTACGTTCGGATTAAAAAAGGAGAAAGAATTGTTAGAAAGGGACAACACCCGTGTGAAGTGTCAAAGGGTTAAAAGGTTAAGGTTTTGAAAATATTTGCCTATGACGAGGTTGTCTCTGAGAGATTTTTAAATTTTTTTACGGTTACAAAACGGAATTTGTAGTAAGTGGTGTCTGTAACATTATGATTTTTTTCAGAAATTTGAATTCGACTACTTTTAAATCAATCAAAAGTCATCATAACAATACATCTAGTGTGTGTAAATAACATTCAATAATTATAACATAACATTTACTGTGTGTAAATGGTATGTTATATTAATCAGCACGTACTCGTCCACTACATGACATAGGCATGTCCCAATGCACACCCCCCTTCTTCTATCCTCGGGCATCCTCATCCAGCGAGACTACCAGTAATCCGCCTCAGATATAAGTTGGCCACTTCATGCTCTCTACCCGAGAAACTTAGCACGCCATCGCCTCTTTTGGCAAATTCTTGACAAAATTATTGGCGTGTTTTAAAATGTGTGCACTTATCAAGTAGGTAACTATGTATTAGGATTATATTTGATTGATATTGGCACGGCCTCGGCCTGGTGTAATGAGAGAATTTCTACCAATTGCTACCAATACCTACTTACCAAAATATTCATGCACCTGTTTCAAAGAAACTGCAAATTATTTCTGTGTAAATCATAGCACAGGTAATGCCGCAGCTAAACCATTAATAAGTTTGAAAAATCTGGAGTAATCCAGATTCTCAATTAAGCGACCATCACGTCCCTTCACGTTGTCAGAGTGACATCGTCGTCACTCTGACGTTGTTTTTTTTGTACCTTCGTCAAAGTCTGCTTCGGGAGTCCCGCTCCTTAATCTTTGTCAATAAAGGACCGATAGGCTTGACCGGAACGAGTTCTCGAGGGGTTTGGTTCCCTCTGGTACTTTGTTATTGAACCTTTATTGGGACAAAACCACTCCGCCTGAGATTCGTTCGCATGGGATTCGGTTAGTATATGATGCCAGGTTTTCACGGTCTGAGTACGTTCGGACCGAGTGCGCCATCCGAGTAAACTAATACTTCTCATTGGACGGTTTTTCGTGACGACACCAAAATAGCCAATCATTAGTTTACTCGTATGGCGCACTCGGACCGATCGCACTAAGACTGTGAAAACCTGGCTTTATCCACACGACAGACTTCGGGCCGGACTGAACTGAGAATTTCACAAAGTAAATACTTAAGTAACGTTCTGTCACGCTCTTTTTTGAGAAATTCAAAGAGACAGCACTATAGTTCACTATTTACTTAGAGAAATTCTTAATTCAGAAACTGGCCCATTGAGGTTGAGGCTGTCTTAGGAGACGGTGGAAAAATGACCTTGACTAACATCTGTGGAAGTGATCTTAGGTGGCCCAGGACCCAAAATTCTGAACTGAAGTAAGGGGGGAATTGCCCAGTAATGCTGTGAGAAGCCAAGGTAGAAAAATATATTAGAACCTACAGTAAAAATTACATGGAAAAACTCATTATATAATTTTAGTAATGCACGCTAAGCAGTAGTAGTAATCAAAAGAAACTCAAAAACTGGGTGTTATCATTATAAGTCAGCGAGTGGTCTTTGCGTATGTTCTTGACCCCAATATTTGAAAATGGGATCAAACAAAAGACCAAAGTGGTCTTTACCCAACACCGTTCGGGTTAAACGCGCCCGCGCATGACAAGTGACCGGATTAATGCATTTTAAACGAAGAAGGCTTAATTTTGATCTCGGCCTCTTTAATTTGAACGGTTTTTGCTTCTTTTTCCCAGAATTGGTTTTTAGGAACGCGTTGAGTGCAAAAGTGGGTGCGTGATTTAGTTACATAAAGGGACCAACGATAAACGCGTAATAGAATTACCCGAAACGGGCGTGCGTGCATTTTACGACTGATGAATGTTGATGAAGCGAAAGAGGTTTGACAGCAACGTAATTTTTTTTCATCATCATTAATTATGCCCCCACCGAGGGGCACAGGGGAAGCCAAGTCCAACGTGGCCTAGTCCAACCGAGTTTTTGGAATCAATCACTTGAGTTAAGCAACAACAGGCGCGGTCACCTGCACCTGACCGCACCTGTTTTTGCTTAACCCTAGTGATTGATTCCAATCACTCGGTTCGACTAGGCCACGAGCGCCTCACCCCTCTGGGATACATCCATGAGTTTATATAATGTAATGATAAAAACCACAGTAGGTAGATACATTACGAACAGCAAATAATACAAAAGAATAGAAATACATTACATCGTAAAGACTGTACATCCTGTTGTTCATCACCTGGTTTTTTACGTGTTGAAAGCTGAAAGCACCCATCCATCTATTTAACCGACGTATAATGATACAATTATATCATACCCACCATTATCAAGAGGCTCTCGGTATAATGATTGAAGGGGGTCATTCCAAGCACACTATGGTATCCTATCGCCCGCTGCGTTTGTAATACTTGAACATTAATTTTCTTTTAAGCCAAAGTTACAAGTGCAGTTGAATTGTGACCCTTATTGTCACTACGGAAAGGTTTGCGGAGATGTGGTTTAGATTTTATTAAATGTATGAAAGTAATCGCCATTATATATTCACATTAACTCGTCTTGTGTTAATGGTAATGATGCAATTTAACATTGTAAATTAAACGATGATTTATTTTAGGTCTGTTTTAATGTTATCAGCTGTATCTTGACTAGAATATTTTAAATTGATGGTATTAAGACTTGTATTATTTACATCCGTTGCCGTATGAATTATACAGCAACCTGTATAGTCACTACAAGGTTATTAATTAAAGTTTAATTTACACATGAACACAATTTTTGCATTATTTACTCTATAGGACATTCTGTTAACATTATAAAGTGATATATAATTTTAATAAATATGTATAGTGTATTATATGTGTAAATATATATTAATGTGTAAGTTTATTTTAATTGTTTTAACGCGCTCACTACAAACCGTTGGAGTGAACACTCCAACGGCTGTCGGTTCTTCGCATGATAATATATATACCTCTGAAATCATTCAATTTGTTTGTACATCTACTTCCTTTTCCAATGTATTCCTCCAGTCTGTAAAGGCTCACTTTTAGTAATGAGGCCGTCGTCTGCACTCTTAAGTTAAGAAATATCCTTTTCGTGTACAATAAAGTGTTCTCTACCTATTAATCTAATTTATCTATAGTGTTTATTACATTCCAGTATTTTAGAACATTAGATCACGTCTCTGTTACTCTATAAAACGTGACCGTCCTAGGTATTCCACGATTATAATCTGTAGATGATACGAGAGTAATGTTACATCCCCTTTGGGCCAGCGGGCACCAAAACCAGCCGGCGTCGATTGATCCGGTCCGATTGAGACATCGACAAAGATACAAACAGGTTTTATCTAGCCGGTGTCCTCCCATCGCATCCTTATATTTTTGGCGAGCACATGTCAACTCTGCGCGCTCATTACAAACTTTATTACATTCCTACATCGCGCAATCAACATGACATACTAAAAATATAACGTCCGACGGATAATAGTCGGTCGGATGAATATTTGAGACGATAAGATAGTTATATAATAATAAATATAACTTAACTTTCTTCTATAATAATGACAGGCCATTACGACCGTTACGGACGATTTAAGCAATGCCTGAGAGTTTTACCCTTTTTTGAGTGACTAAAAGGTTCGATGCGAAAACAGCAGACCCTACTGCATGTAGGACAGATAAAGGGAAAGCCGGAGTCGGGTCGGTATGGATTTAGTGCTTCCTCTCTCTTCCATACATTTATAATTAAAACCCAAACGGAAATAGTCTTTGAAGTTCGGGAAAAGCTTGGAAAAAAATGCTATCCTCTTGTGCTGTTTACAATGTAAGTACCTACAAATTTATAGGGAACACTGGGTGGACGAGTTTGACTAGAACTTGCCCGGTTAGTCCTGTTCCGTTTCCCTTTCAGATCTTTATGTTTTCTTGAAGGTGCACTGGGAAGTACCCTTAATCGTCGCAGCTATAACGCCTACGTCTATCTAATATTCTTTCACAGGAAATATACTGATATTGCGCTGAGTTAGACATAAAATAAATGTATTGCTTAATTACATTCGATGAAAATAGGATTTCGTTACAAGTGTTTTTTTGAACGTCCGTTTACACGTATTTTTGTTGAATAGAGGTCTTTAACCCAGGTTGTTCTTTGGAACAGGATATTCTTGATGCGACTAGGCTCGATTGCCTAATAATTTAGTAAAACTAAGAACGGAAAAAATATTTTTAGATTGAAATCGAGACAATTATTATTCACCAAATCATATTCATATAAAATTTCCGACATAAAATAAGAGAACGTTAATTACTGTTGTTTTTAGTCCATTTCCCATTGTATGAACACTTCTAAGCAATAAATCAATATTTAGGTAAAATCGTTTTTGGTTCGTTATTTTAGGTAGTCTTACTCCTCTAAAGGGGAAGAGAAAAAGTACCCGGAACCGGCGTGCGTGCATGCAACGATTTATGAACGTTGATGAAGCGAAGGTGATCTGTCAGGATCGTGGCAAGCGGCAGTCCCTGGTCTCTGCCTACCGCTCTTGAATACAGGCGTGAGGTTATGTAAGTATGTATTAAATATCTTACTCCTCCCTGGAGTCTGGGACTGACACAAGGGCTTTCCATTGATCTTTGTTCATGGCTAAAGATAGTAGCTACAGAAAAGTTTTTTTCTTCTCCTTCAATAACTTTTTAAGAGGATTTAATATACTTTTCATAAGACCAGTTACTAGCCTTGCGAAACTTCACGAATCCGGACTTGGCCCCGTGGTGGAATATGGCTTATGCCTTCCTCAGGGAAGAGACCCGTGCCCCTCGTTGGGGACATAATGGGTTCATGATGATATACTTTTTAAAACTTACGAGGATTTACAGTGATTCGAACTAAATCGAAGAACGAACCCTATCTACTCCATTACGACGAATAGAATTTTTTTCGCTTCAACAATTAACATATTAATTACACCATAGGAGTAATCGACTAACCATTTATAACTAATCGAATTAACAACAATTCGAACGTGTGAAATCAATTCTGTACCACCAATTAAGCTATTAAACTGTTCGAAATCTGTTAGAATCGCAATTGTACCTGTTTTCACAAAATGCAGACGCACAGAAGGCCAATTATCGAAAAAATCTCTGACTTTCATCTTATCTTGTAAGTAAAGCTTTTCTCCTTAAGGATATCTTATGTTATTCTATGTATTTTAGTGATATATTTTTTATTCAAGTACTTAATTTATTGACTTGATTGATTACGTGTTTTATTTTATACACGGTTATAAGCCCGTTATTGATGCTCCCATCCTCCGAGGTTTTTAAGAAGAAATGTCTTTTAGAGATAATCTCTTCTTTACACATGTTCTTCCTTATGTCATATAAACGTATATGTTTTGTGTGATATAATAACAAATGTTGTACAACTTGAGTCAAAGAAGAAAGAGACAGATTGTGAGAGATAGGCAGAGAAAAGAGACAGCTAGAGTTTAAGTTAATGTGCCGAAATCTACTACCGCTAATTGTGTTTCATATTTAAAAAGTATTTCAAATCGAATCATAACTTCTGTTGTTTGTGTTATCGATCTTCAATTTTTTTTAATATAAATTGAGCCGTTAGAGAAGAAACCGGTTTCGAAGCGCAAACTACTATGTTACGTTAAAATTCACGCATACAAATGGACCTTAACAAGCTGAAAAGCTGTCTTAAATATTTTTTGATTGACTACACGAGTGTGTAATGTATCTAAAGATTTTTTTACGCTCTGAGTGGTTATTTTATTATATTAGGCACACCGACAGCACACAAATAGGATATAGTATAAAAGTCGTACAAGAAGATAAAATTACGTGTATGTAGCACTTATAGGTAAGCACAGCAATTAGTTAAATTAAGCCTTACATCGTAAATGAGTTGATGTTACAAAGACGATAATTTAACTAAAGTAAGTAAAGAATTAACTATACTTTCTTTGTGTATATGTACCAGAAAAAAACCTATTTAGAGGCTAAAAATTCCGATGTAAAAACCTAACTGCAAAGTAGGTAGCCGGGGCTGTAAGTGATGCAATCGACTTCAGCCAGATGTCGCTGCCTGTACGTAATACAGAGAATAGTGTAAGCAATTAGTTAAATTAAGCCTTACATCGTAAATGAGTTGATGTTACAAAGACGATAATTTAACTAAAGTAAATAAAGAATTAACTATACTTTCTTTGTGTATATGTACCAGAAAAAAACCTATTTAGAGGCTAAAAATTCCGATGTAAAAACCTAACTGCAAAGTAGGTAGTCGGGGCTGTAAGTGACGCAATCGACTTCAGCCAGATGTCGCTGACTGTACGTAATACAGAGAATAGTGTAAAGAGGTTCGAAATTTCACTGATGCCGGTGAGTCGCCCATTAGCTCAGTTGGATAGAGCGCTGGCAGGGATAGCCAGAGGTCGCGGGTTCGAATCCCGGCATGGGTGGAATTTTTAGCCTCTAAATAGGTTTTTTAAAACTGTCCTTAGCACGGATTAGTGCATTAAAAATAAAAATAGTATAAACGCAATCGAGACAAAAACTTCGTTGAGTCCATAAAGGTAAACGCCCACTACTGGGCATAGATAGCTCACTAAGCACAAACAACCGTTAGAAAAGTTTGTTTTTTCAAATTCGCAAGAGACCTCTATAATTAGAACAATTTCATTCCCTTGTTAACAACGATGCACGGCGAAGGATACATAAATCAAAACTCACAGAAACAGCCGAAGTTCAAACTAAGTCCTTTGGTAAATGTTAAAGTTCAGAAAACCCTCTTGGACTAAACTAAATATTCTACGTCTCGTACCCAATAACAGACATGGAATAGTTCCTTGTCTATTAAAACGATATCAACCCTTGTATGTCCCCGCTGCTGGGGCACGGGTCTCTTACTGCATCTCAGAAAGGTTTAGTCATACGTTTGAATCCTTAGTTACACGCAAAACACTTAATCAAAATAGTACTTAAACTCTCTATACGATTAAAAGTGTTATTAATTATAGTATTACTAAAACTGCGAAATATGTGACCTTTTGTAGTATCTCGGTTTTTGCATTTCTGTCCCTGCCGCTTCTCCGAAAGGTAATTAACAGTTTAACACGTCATGCCCTTTTTTGCCACAACATTTCCCAACACATGTGCTTGCCAAAGATCTTACTGATCAATAGCAGAGTCAGCGTGCCAATTCACAAACTCCCGAAAATTTTACAATTAGTATGTAAATAGTTATATTCTTTTTAATGCACTAACCCGTGCTAAGGACGATTTTAAAAACCTATTTAGAGGCTAAAAATTCCACCCATGCCGGGATTCGAACCCGCGACCTCTGGCTATCCGTGCCAGCGCTCTTCCAACTGCGCTAATGGGGGACTCACCGGCTTCAGTGTTTCGAACCTCTTTACAATCCTCTCTGTATTACGTACAGGCAGCGACATCTGGCTGAAGTAATTTGCATCACTTGCAGCCCCACGTACCTCCTTTGCAGTTAGGTTTTCCATCGGAATGATATCGCTGTACCCACATGATTATATTCTTTTTAATGCACTGACCCGTGCTAAGGACAATTTTAAAAACCTATTAAGATATAGGTTTTTAATGTTATAATAGTTCCCACCATAAATTAATTATTATCACGTTCAAATAAATTCCAAAAAGAATGAAAAAGGTTTACTAACTCTGACATTAAAGGGTTAAAAAATAAAGTCGGTGCATGCCGAGGTTCAACAACAAGTACTTAAGTACTTACATGAACCTTAAAAACATTACACTTTTGTTTCGGCAGTCGCGCATAAAATATATTTATGCCACACCTGGCAATAAAGTGGCTTTCTGGCCAAGTGTAGACATAAAAAGATGTTCACAACACGGGAGG
This sequence comes from Yponomeuta sedellus, assembly GCA_934045075.1. Lineage (NCBI taxonomy): Eukaryota > Metazoa > Arthropoda > Insecta > Lepidoptera > Yponomeutidae > Yponomeuta > Yponomeuta sedellus. Next base: position 6,208,792 of record OW203746.1, on the reverse strand, counting down.
TAATAAAGAAAGCCCTCGATCGCATATTTACGTCCCTCGCTTGCAGCTCGGGCCGCAAACTTCTGCGATCTCGGCCTTTCTTTGTATTACCACCCTAGTTGTGTAATGTACTATTACTACATCAGTCTATAGGTTCATGTAGCTAAATCATTACTTTAAAGTTTGCTTTTGAATCACTAAACATTTTCAACGAATGGAGTGCCAATCAACAGTTTTTATTACAACTTACCTATAATTTGAACCAAACCGACAAAACCTAACGTACGCCTAAACATTTTTATATACTCTAAATCCGTTCTTACGGCATTCGAAACAAGGACCGTTATTCAATGAGCTAAGCTCTCTAGTTTTTACTGGCATATAGTTTAAACATTGTTAGAGCGCCATTCGACTCTTAACAAGCAATTAACATGAAAATAACCGGAAGGACATGTGCTCCCAGCTTGCTAGTGTTAAATTTCTTCCACTATAATTACAGTTACTCACCTTTTATTAAAAAAACACTCTATCCCGTTGGAATAGAGCAGATAACAGCGCACGAAAGTCGAGTATTGGAAACAATAATCACATATTTACGTCTGACTCCAGCGGGTTCTTTCAAACATATGTCAATGTTACGCCTCTTAATTAGGGAGTTAGTGTCAACGCGGGGGATGTTAATTATGCGTAAGAATTTAAGCCCAGGTTCAGTGTTAGGTCTGAGGACCGTCTGTAACTCAGAATGCTCTTTTGAATACGAAAAATGTTCTTTCCCAATTAGACAAGGTTCTAGTTTTTTTTTGTATCAATATTTGAAACCCTCTGCCTACCCCTCAGGGATACAGGCATCAGTTTATGTAAAGTAGTGGTAAACGTATGACGTAAGTATGCTCTCACTAACCGAATGGGTGTCAGAGGTGTTTACTTAGCACTTAAAATTATCAATCTGCGGTGGGCACGCGTTTTGATTACACCCATACTCTCTCTCTCTCTGAGAGACGGCTAGTGTTACCTATACGAGTGCATAGACTGCATTATTTTGATTTTTTATTATTGATGGTATGTTTAGGTATATAGGTGCTGGTTGCGGCAAGCTAAAGACAGGGCGCTATGGCGCTCATTAGGGGAGGCTATGTCCAGCAGTGGACTAGTACAACCTAACGATGATAGGTATAAGGTTCACAATCGCACTATCACACAAGGATGTTCACATCACACTACTTATGTCGATATAAACATAACTCAATACGGTATGAAGAAAATTTGATCATAATTCGTCGCTTAAAAGTGATATCATCTACTAGCAGCATTCGAATGTCGGAAAATCACCTATTTTTTGTTTCAATTTCATTGATAAGCTGCAAGGCTGCAACATGACAGATCGCCCAAAAAGCACCACAAGAACGAGGGAGACCAATCAATCTGCTGCCAAAAATACCCAAAAAACAAATAAGCCATTTAATAAATCCAGTAGTGGCCCACATCACAGCTCGAGCGCTCTTCCAAGAAAGAACCAAGGGCAAAAAATGCATAACCGAGAAAACGTATTTTATGAATAAATCTCCAAACGAGGCCGGACAGACCTCGTCACAGATTAATACAGAAACCTCGCTCGAGCGTCTTGCAAACGAGGAATGGGCCGACGGGTCGACGTTGATACGAGGGATTGAAATAAGGCTGTCGTTAAGTCGGGCATGCTGTCTCGCTTGCACAATTGTGATAATAATAACTTCCACACAACACGATCACATTTTAAAAAAATAATAATTAATTGATAAAAGTTTACATAAAATTAGTTTACTTTTGATAAATGTGGTTTGATAAATGATAAAATTGCGGACATTCAAGACTATTTTTTTATGTTCTCTACGTAGTTTTTGATGGAGAAAATTTTATTCTAAAATCAATGATTTTGGAAACAACTTTTCTTTCTTAACACCTGTTGCAAAAACACGTATAGGAAAACGAAAATATATTTACCCACAATTCATGAAGTTGTGACGCCAAAGTTATAGACCCGATTTGAATGACGCATCTTGCTATCACCAGACTGACTCGCGCAAAGTCCACAAAAAATAAGTTTCTTATTTTTGTTTCTTTTTTTTTTCTTATAAGTTCATGTCTTATCAAGACGTGACTTTGGCAGAAATCCCTTCGGCTACTTTGGAAACCAAAATTTTGAAACCAGTTTCGAAAACAGAATAAAGTACCTAAGTATTCGTTTCATTTCACAAAACTATTTTTTTTATTTTGTCCTAGAAGAAAATTAGTTGATCGATGAAAGAGTTTCAAAAGAAGATTTTATATACTGTTTTGGAAACCAGCTTCGAAAAAAGAATGATTTGTCTTTATTCGAAACCAGGTTTCCTAAAAAGAAAAATAATTCTGTTTTCGAAACTGGTTTTGAAACTTTGGTTTCCAAAGTGGCCGAAGGGGCAGAAATAGTCGACAGCGGCTGATTGCCATTTTGCCTAAAAATAAATTTTAATTGACTTCGGCAGGTCACATCATGAAAAGTAATAATCACAAGGCCTCTCCAATTAAATTAAAACAAGTTTTTATACAAGCTCTTTATTGCGGTTCATTTTCCGCTGATTAAACCTAATATTCCGATCAGACCTAATGGAATACTTCGTTCTTCTGTGTCAATCTATTCGGTCGGGCGGCAGGTTTCGCATATTATTTCTCGTGATACTGGGGCTTAACTAGACACTGCCCTTAAGGCCCAATTAAGTTGTTAAATGTATAATTCCATGTTGTTAAACAGCGGAGCTTCGTCTTCCATATTGATGTGTTCATGATGAGTTTTTTTTTATTCCGTCTATTTAAGGCTGTTATAATGACGTGTCATAATGAGATAATGATTGTAAGCATAAAAATTGTATAATTGTTCGCTGGAATAATTGTTACGTTTCACTTTGTATTGTAGGAGTGGTTGAGGGGTGTTTTTTTAATATTACACAGGACCCTATTCCCTGGCTGGCTGGTTGGTCTAGCGGTATAAAGTCTGATTAGGATGCCAGACGTAGCAGGTTCGATTCCACTGGAGGCCGGCGGACATTTGTACAAATAGCCTCACTCTGAGTGTACTTCCATGTTTGTGACGTCATTGCTTGGTAACTATAGCACAGGGTATCCTAGTTTAGGAACATGACAAGTGATTGTGTTATGTGGAAAGAATATATTTTCTTTATTTGTAAAGAATTTACGATATTCTTATTAGTGTTATTGAATTCTTTATTGTACGAATAAAAATTGTAGAATTTCCGGACACTGTATAAATCATCTCATTACGTAGATACAAAGGAGAAAGTTCTTATCTTACTTTTGTTAATTTGACATAAGACTTCATATCATCTCTTTGATTTCTCCACTGCTGGAGTACAGAGTGCTTAGTGCGAGTTTTTTAACTACTCGATCGCGTTAACGTAAAGTCATATTTCTATGGCATCGAGGAATCGCCACCAAGCGACAAATATGGAAATTAAAATTGCTGAGTGCGAGTTGTAATGGTTTACGTTGAGAAGTGAACACGTTTACCAGCCAAAACACGAATAAACGCGAGTGCGAGTTGTACTGTGACAGCGTTTTACCAGTTCGAACGGTTAACTTACTAATACTCACTACTCAATGCTCGATTAACGCGGTAGTAAAGTTATTCGATTGGAACTGTCAAACACGCACTAAGCACTCTGGTCGCTTCCTGGATCGCAGAAAGAACTTATACTTTATATTACTTATTAGATTTAGGCACACGCGTCAGCCCGGGTTAGCTCGTTTAACTCGAGGTAACCGGTTAAATCAATCATTTTGCACAAGAAATTTTCAATTTAACCCGTTAACTCGAGTTAAATGACCTAACCCGGGCTGACACAAGTGGCCCTTATAAACCTATTCGTTTCAATTTGATCAAAATGTGTCGTCGTCGTCGTTAGGCTATACTAGTCCACTGCTTGACATAGCCCTCCCCTAAAGAGCGCCACGTTGTGCTATCATAGGGGGTACTAGTTAGTTAGTTAAACCTGAGATTTCTGCACTTAGCCTAACAGTTGGGCCATTGTACGTAGCAAGCACACGAAGGTGGATCTTGTCCGCACCATCAAGCAGCGGAAAGCTTACTTAGGCCATGTGCTGCGATGCAGTAAATACCAATTACTGCAGAATAATTTGATGGGCAAGGTGGAAGGAAAGAGAAGGCCGGGCAGGAGAAGGATGTCATGGTTTTGCAACATCAAGGAGTGGACCGGTGTTAAAACCGCGGAGGAGTTGTTCAGAATTGCACTGAACAGAGATCGCTGTAAAGAGCTGACTGCCAACCTCCAGTAATGGAGAGACACTTTAAGAAGAAAAAGAACGTAGCAAGCGCTGAGGTACGCTAACACCTCAGACACTAGACACTAGGGTTTCCTTACGATGTTTTCCTTCACAGTCAGCGAGTAGTATTGCTACTATAATTTCACAAATCGCACCCTCAGAACGAAAGTGGCCTAAGTAAAAAAATAGTGAAATTGAGTTACGATCATAGAGTCATAAAAAGGTATGCCGTGGATGGAAGATTCGCTATGCTCTTTTTTTACAATAAGTGCCTTTGTTTTACTATTCATCGGATAGAGCATACCTTTTTATGTCTCTCTATGATTATTAGGTACTCAATTTTTTGAGAATTTTTTGAATATTTAAACTATTTTTTGACTTAGACCTCTTTCGTTCTGAGGGTGCGAAATGTACATAATTTAGAAAACAAACGTGCTGGGGCTCGAACCCACGACCTCCCGATTGAGAAGCCGGAGTTCTACACCGCTCCGCTACTACCGCTCCATAGGGAGTACTAATGAGGGAGTACTAATGTGAACGTAATGTGTAATGTGTACGTCTTTACAATTATTACACGCCATACGCCCCGCTGACTTTACATCTTGAAGAGACACACAAAAGAGTTAAATAAAACCCTCGTTAACCGGACAGTCGGACTGACGCGTTTTTTGTCCCAAATTGTGTGAGGATAAGAATAAAATTCCGTCGGCTTCTAAGCGTTTTATTACAAGTGACGCTTTAATAAACTGGCAATGATGATTCGGTCGGACATTCGCCTAAACAGGGAGGCGAGTCTCTCAAATCCATAGTTGTTCAATAGAGGCAATTCACACTTCATTGGCAAATGGCTTATGAACTAAAACTTTCGTTAGCACAACACATTGTAGACTTTTAGTCCAGATCGACTTACGGGTGTTGTTATATCGGATGAGTCCGACCAGGTTTCGCTCCGATTCGCAGAGCGTTCAAAAGTGTTTTCAAACTGTCAAAAGTTTTTTTCTGCATGCACTTTGACTAACTGACAGCTGTTAACAGTAGACTAACGTCTTGTTAGTGTACCAGAAAACGGAGCTTAGGGTCTTAAACCTAATTGGGTGACTAGAGGAACTTTAGACAGAATTTAAGTTATTATGGTTTTGTTCTTTTTCAAAAACCGGCCAAGTGCGAGCCGAACTTGCGCACAAAGGGTTCCGTACAACATGACACCCACTTGTTGCATTTATTAAAATCGACCAAAAAACGGTAAATAACTCACTTTTGTTGTGTAGGAGCCGCACTTGAATGTTTATTTAATTCTCTGTTTAGTTTTTGTTGTCATAACGGCAACAGTAATACATCTGAGAAAAAATTAATTGTCTAGCTATCACAGTTTATTAGATACAGTCTGGTGACTGACAGACAGACGGGCAGTGAAGTCTCAGTACGGGAAACGGTCATAATATAACTATCAAACTTGAGAATATGATAATGGGGCAGTCCTTTTAGTAAGTATGATAACGAATATAAAAAACCGGTCAACTGGACTCTGAGGTGAATGAAAGATGTAAAGGATGGATGAATAACATAAAAAGATTTGGTGAATCTATTTTAAATAGCAACTGTTACTGCTAAATGAGTAACCCATGTCTATGGTCATAATAAATATTCTTATTCTTCTTATAAAGAAAAAATATTTTTGCTGAACACGTAATATTACATTGGTGATACGGAACCCTAGATGTCCGATCTCAACTAGCACTTGGCCGTTTTTTTGGCTGGCGCGTTTTATGGAGGACAAAACGCAGCCCACTGTGAAGCCTTAAAACTTTTATTACCACTTAACCCCAATGTCCTTCCTTGCTGATTTGCTAATTTTGGCACTCAGGACTGCTAAATGCCGTAAGTTTTTTTACTGCCCTTGTCAGTCTAGACTTGTTCGCTGTGTCTCACATTGAAATCTTACTGTGTACAGTCAACACCATGTCAAAATTGTCCTTCCTTGCTGTTTTGCTAATTTTGACACTCAGGATTGCTAAATGCCGTAAGTTTTTTTAGGAACTCCCTTGTCAGTCTAGTCTACGCCGCTATGTCTCACATTTAAATCTTATTGTTTACAGGCAACAGCGCATTAACATTGTCCTTCTTTTCTGTTTTAGTAATTATGGCACTTTGGATTGCTAAATGCCGTATTTTTTTAAGGAACTCCCTTGTCAGTCTAGACTACGCCACTGTGTCTCGCTTAAAATCTTACTGCGTACAGTCGGTGGCACATCAGCATTGATCTTCCTTGCTGTTTTAGAAATTATGGCACTCAGGATTGCTAAATGCCGTAAGTTTTTTAGGAACTCCCTTGTCAGTCTAGACTACGCTGCTGTCTCACATTGAAATCTTACTGTCAACAGTCAACATTGTCCTTCCTTGCCGTTTTAGTAATTATGGCACTCAGAATTGCTAAATGCCGTAAGTTTTTTAGGAACTCCCTTGTCAGTCTAGACTACGCCACTGTGTCTCAAATTGAAATGGTACTGCGTGCAGTCAACATTTTATATGCACTCTACTCGGTTGCATTACGGACGATTTTGCAACTAGTATGTTAAGGTTAATCTACTGTCGACTGTTATAAACACAAAAGTTTGGATTAGAACTGATGATCGTATATGAATGAGGCACAGAAATATATAATAATAAACTGGAATAACCAAATTATCTCGGAGAAGTACATTTGAAAATTTAGTGTCGCCGTTAAACCACTTAGGTACCCCCTTTTTCTGGTACACTAACAAACCGTTAATTTACTTTTAACAGCTGGCTGGCTGCATGCAAAAAAACATTTGAAGAAGTTAACAGATTGTTAGTGTACGAGAACCTAGGGGTTAATGTAACCATTGTATCTATTCACTTAGAAGCGTAGTATCTCAGCTCTTAGGTCAAGACCCACTTCAAGCAGTACACCAGCAACCATGAATGAATAAACATGGTCAACCGTGCAACCAGAGGTCCTTTAACGCCCAATACGACTAAAGACCGTAAAATCCGTCTCCATTACTATTCAGCTCGTCTGTACGCCTTGATCTTGCCGCTCTTTCGAATAACAACCTAACTCATAATTTACTGGCACCTCATTAGTATACCTCTTTGCCGATACAAAGTCAAAGGCAACTGCGGGTAGGACGATAAGCGGCGGCGGCGGCGTTAGCGTAGGGAGTCTATAGTGTGGCCATTAGTGCTGTGCACTCCCTGAGGTATGCGCGCGGCGAGACGGGGGGGAGAATCGGCTGCTGCGCTCTGTCAGTGCGCCGTCAACGCTCTTTTTTCTTCGCCTCCCACCTCGCCGCGCATACCTCAGGGAGTGCACAGCACTAATGGCCACACTATAGTTAGTTAGACCTGAGATTCTTCTTCAGGCTATGTTATGTAGTCCACTACTGAACACAGCCCTCCCCTAATGAGCGCCATAGCGCCCTGTCTTCAGCTTGCCGCATCCAGCATCTGCCGGCAGTTTTTCGCAGATCGTCATCCCACCTGGTCGGAGGGCGTCCTACACTACGTTTGCCGAGTCGCGGTCTCCACTCAAGAACACGTTGACTCCAACAGCCTGAGATTACCGCACTTTAATTGTATAAAAAGTATTTGCGCTAGTTCACACATGGCGGAATCCGTGCGGATGCAAATCGTGCGGTTAGACCGGGCGGATCTTATTTACATTAGCACCTATGAATTCGTTCATACCTGTCCGCGCGGGTTGACAATCCGCGCGGCTACCGCCACTCAACCGCTTGAAAATAAATTCGCGCGGTCGCCGCTCGGATCTATTTACTTGACGTACCTAAAGCGCGTTCAGTCGCTGCGCGGAAGCCGTGCGCATAGGACGGTGACAATGGATCGCTTCGACACCGAGCTATTCATCGATAAGGTGGAAAAGAGACCTGCTTTGTGGGACATCCAATTGACAGAATATTCCAATAAAATTATTAGAAACGGAGCAGAGCGGGTAGGAGCAACAAATACACACATTATTGTTTCTTCGACTTCCATGATTGGACTGTCACCCCATGCGGATGACAGCGCTCCCCGCGCCTGACTGAACACATGCGTTTAAAACCGCGCGGTTTGCATCCGCGCGGAATCCGCCATGTCTGAACTAGCTCTTTAGCCTATTGTAAATGATTAATACGTTTAGTGCACATAGTTAAGAACTTCCCTGTCCAAGAGTCGTATGACTCAAAGGAGTGTTTTGGAATGAGTTCATGAGTCATATTTCACTCATTTTCAATGCATCTTCGGTCATACAACTACCTAACTGTGGACGTGGGGTGATGGAATTGAATTATAATGTGGACATGGAAGTTATTAAACTTTACTTTTAGAGAGAATTCCGTGCTTCGCAAGGCACGTTAAGCCGTTGGTCCCGGCTGTCATGTAATGGCAGTCGTTAAGCCATGTCTGAGGCCTTATGGGCGGCTTGATAACTTCTGACTGTAAGGCCCGCAACTGCCTTACAATCCTCCACCAACCCGGACTTGGCCCCCGTGGTGGCGTATGGCCTAACCTTCCTGCGATGCAGGAAGAGACCCGTGCCCCAGCAGTGGGGACATATAAGGGTTGATAACGACTTTTAGAGAGAAAGAAAGCCATATATTATACCAACAAAACACATCACAGAATCAAAATAAACAGATAAATTTATGTAATATGAGCACAACAGAAATACACAATAAATTAAACAAAAAAAAGACATAGGTTTAGGCCTTTGATGTGTCTAAATTGCCACAAAAGGAAGATTTAGGCCTCCCACCAGATGAAGGCTCCCCCACCAGATGGTCTGGAGACCTGGTTGCGGTGGCGGGGAGTGGCTGTATGTGGACGGCACAAGACTGGAAAGCTTGGAAAACCACTAGATATGCCTATGTCGCAGTGGGCGTCAAATGGCTTACGACATTGCGAATCCGGCTGGAGCAGAGTGGCAAACTACCAAATGGGTCAAAGTAAAAGAAAAGAGCCTACAGATATATAGATTCAAAAATATATTTCACATTGGGTCATGCGGTAATTTTGACAAAATATATCGCACTCTCAGAACGAAAGAGGCCTTAGTCAAAAAATAGTTTAAATACACAAAAAAATGAGTTCCTACCAATCATAGAGAGACATAAAAAGGTATGCTCTATCCGATGAATAGTAAAACAAAGGCACTTATTGTAAAAAAAGAGCATAGCGAATCTTCCGTCCACGGCATACCTTTTTATGACTCTATGATTGTAACTCAATTTCACTATTTTTTGACCTAGGCCTCTTTCGTTCTGAGGGTGCGATATGTTGATGTATTAGAGGAGGGCTATGTCCAGCAGTGGACTAATATAAAGAGGAAGAAGATATGTTGTTTGATATGGAACATGCGTGTTTACTTAAAAGCAGTTTTTAGGATTGTCTTTTAAGCCAGAGTGACTTGAAAACATTATATTAGAACTAAAGTGATTAGCTGTCGACAGGGAAATATTACTTTAAGCCTTTTTTTTCTCTTTTATGTAAAGTGAAGAATAAATTATTTGTCACCTAATGAATGAAAGTCACATGCATGAAATCACTGTGATATAACAAAGGTATTTTTTTCTTTTTGTGATGCATGCAGGGCAATACGGCTTTTTTTTCTTTGCATATTGTGTGTTTAGTTTTAAGTAATGTAAGTTTTAATTTCTGAACCGATAATAAATATATTTCATTTTCATTTTTTTTTGTATTATCTATTATTATTATTGTTATACTTTATTGCACACGAAACATTAATCAGGACATTACATAAGAAATAACGTGTACAAAGGCGAGACTATCTCTGTGACATATTTTCTTCTAGCAAACCTTGGAGAGTCGGAGCAGCAGTAAAATATATACGAGTATGATGTACGAATAAGAACAACCGCTCTCCTTCGTCGCTCTGTCCGTGGCCTAAAGCCGCTAAGACAAAGCTGCCCGCGTCCATATTTTAACGCAAAACGTGACCACGAAACCACTACGAGTTGACGGCACAAATTTTACGCCCAATCGACAACGATAAAAATTAATACATCTCCCTCGTGATATTAGAAGGATATGGAGACAAAAAACGCCCGAAGAGATTGAACCAAATCGATCAGAATTAAGCTATTCGAAAACGAGCATAAGGAGCGGATTGGCTTGGAGCTCTTTTTGCATACGGGTAAGGCAATGTCGTCGCTAGGGTGACCATGGGCTAATGGCATCCGAAGCTAAACAATGTCATATCGATTGGAATCGATGACGGGTTTCTCGAGTTTTTTTTCTCGCGAGCGGGTCCGAATATCTACATTTCCGAGATCAATTCTCACAGAAGATGAAGACATAAAAATCCCGCCTAAAAATTCGGCGCGAGTCAGCGGCGCGGCGGCGCGTCAAAGGGGTACCACACACGCTATTTGGGGCTTCGGACGTTGGCGGAATGCTCCTTTCTTGTGGGGTAACATCGCGATGGCTAAATTGGCGTCCAATCACGCCTTTCTGAGTGCCCAGCCTATTATTTTTGCGGCCAAAGTGGCCATTTCGGCCGGAACACCGGCTGAGGTCGATCGATATTGCAGGTCTGCGTTTTTTGCTCTCTTTTCGAATGGCTGTAGCTTGTTTGTTTTCGGCTAAATGGGAGGCAAGTGTGGCGGATGCGGTGGTCGTTTCACGCTGTTTGAAGCTGTTGTTGTGCCAATTTTGTAGCGATTCGACGTGTCAATTGTGCCTTTGAATCACTTGTTTGGTATGCAAATAACTTTTAAAATATTTTTGCCGTGTAAAACTGACCAATCCAAATGCCTGCAACAGAGGAAAAAAGGCTGTAAATGTGTCGAAGTGCGTTCATGATTTCCTCTATAGTTTACCCAACTAGTTCTTTCCGTCTTTCTCGTTTTTTTCATCCGGGAGAAAGAGCTAGAATCCATTACTATGCTTACTTGATCATATGACCCTTTGTATGTCTCCACTGCTGTGGTATGGGTGCAGTGCACTGCTGCACCGCAGGAAGATTAGGCCTTACTCCAACACGGGGCCAAGCCCAGTTTGGTAGAGGATTGTAAGACAGTGACGGGCCTTACAGTCAGAATTATCAAGACGTGCCTTAACGACTGCCATCACATGACAGCCTTCACCAACGGCTTAACGTGCCTTGCGAAGTACGGAAGTGCTCGGGAAAAATATGGCTACTTACGCAACATGAATATGGCAGTTTTACAACCTTGTTTAAAATAGGTGACCTTTTATGGGAGCACAATGCAATGTATTAATAATTAGTATACGGTGACGTATTTGGGATCCGAAGTCATCCAAATTTAGTTCGTATGAAATCGGAGAGGCTTGCGTCGCCTCGTAAAATATGGGCGACTAGTATTAATCACGCGAGGCATTAAGTGGGCAGTTTATATTCAAGATGGCGGTGTCTTGTTGACATCTCAATCGGCAGCGCTAATGTTACGACCATAGGTACACATACATCAGATGATTTCTTCAGCACTGACACTAAAGAAACCCGGGTGAGCATGAAGTTTTTAAAAGTGTAAGGCTTCAAAGTGGAAAAGTTTGACAGCTAACAATGTCTGGTACAAGAAGAACTATTTATTTTTTATCCAGCATATATCAAAGGCATACACAAATACAATTATGTAGAATTTGCTATGATGAAGAAATAAATATGTACATTTGGACATAAGGTTGTCTGTAAGAGATCACTTAGCCGCCGTCTGTACTTTTAGTTTAAGAAATATCTGTGTAATTTCCATTTTTGTGTACAATTAAGTGTTCTCTATCTCTATCTATCTATTTATCTACATTTTGAAGAAATTTTTTGGCGCTTCATATCGCCAATTCTTCGCCCCCATCTAGGCTTGGTGATTTTAAGTATAAAAAAGTTACGTTTAGTGAGTAGGTGCCCACCTACACATTTACTGTCTCTCTCTCTGAGAGATGACATGTACCCTGCAACGGGATGCATATAGATCGATGTGTTATTTATTTGTACTGTTTTCATATTTTTACTGCTTAACATTTATTGGCAAGAATGATCCGTTGTCATGGATTAGAATACCTAGTTTCCTTATTCAATGTCTAAAGATACAAACACTAAGTAACTCTGATTTGTGGCGTCATAAAAATTGAACAAAGTTAATGCGTCTATAAAAGTTTTAACGGCAGCTTTAGGAAGTCGTAGACCCTGTTAAAATACGGACACTTAAGGTCACCTAGTCGAAAAGTTGTCGGTCTATTAAGCTCGGCACAAAAACGTCCACAAAAAACCGTTGAAATGTCAATCTTTAATGTAGACACCCGGAGATTGAATGCACCGATGCAATATGATGTGTTCTAAAACCTAACACCGCCTGGGCATTAACAGAGTGTAACAAAATCCGTTCATCATCAACCCATTATGAGTATGTCCCCACCGAGGGGTACGGTTCTCTTTCTCTGAGGAAGGTATAGGCCATACTCCGCCAGGGCGGCAAGTCCGGATTGGTAGAGGCTTGCAAGATCTGAGAAGGCTGGGAGCCAATTCCCACTTCATTAGCAATTAATTCCTATACGACTCTAAGACTTATGACTTGGAATTCTACATAAAAAGTCGAGCGACAGCCAAAATCTGTGTTCTGCAATGCTATGCTATATTGATTCGAATGAGAAAATAATTGTCTAATGACTCTGTCGACTTATCTCATCTTATTTTCATGCGACAAATTTGTAAGACTTCGAATATTATGCGTCTACGCTTTCAATTCGCATGGGCGAGAATCGGCTCCCTGGTCTTACTGTCAGAAATTTCCAAGCCGCCCTAAGGCCTCTGATTTGGCTTAACGACTGCCATCTATCGACGGTAGCCGGCACCAACTGGTTACCGTGCCTTGCGAAGCACGGAACCGCTCGGGAAAATGCCACGAGCGTTAGTCACGCACGATCACCCATACATGCATTGAACGCGCCCTGTGCTGCGTAACCTTCGTGATCGTTTAAGATCACTCAGGCAGCCGGGGCTACGAGCGATTACGAGACAAAATCCGAGTAAACTAAATATGCAAAAACAATGGTAAAAATTTCCACACGACCGTGACACTGTAATTTCTGTGTACAATAAAAAATAATCTATCTTCTATCTATCTATATATCTATAGCTCTGGGCTATGGTAAACATGAAAGGCAGTCACAAATAAAAAAATTACACCCAGATGGAAGTAATGTGTACATGAAGAAAAATGTACGGCGTCCCCTAGTGTGAATCGAACCTACGACCTTCGGCATGGTAATCAAACATGATACCGCTGGAGTAACAAAATTGGTATTTCACTCGTCAATACATACAACTTTTACGTTAAATATCAGCTGTTTCATACATTTTGCTGTGTGGTCTCGGCCTAGAGAATAGCACCAACCCAAATCTTCCCGCGGGTGTGGTAAAAGGCGACTAAAGGACACAAACCGGGGGGTGGGCAGCGGCGCCCCCTGCAGTACAATTCCACCAAACAGCGATCCCCAAACCGCATGCCCAGCGTGGGGATTGTGGGCATTACCCCCCAATGATGGCACAACCTTGCGCAGTGGACTAATATAGTCTTAAGAAGAAGATACATTTTACTGTTCGCAATTGTAGGCATGGACCGTGCGATCAATTAGGAGGCAGTAGTATTATTTTTTTATTACGTTCCACTGTTGGGCTCAGGCGTTCTCTCAGGGAGTGAGTATGGGGTTAATTACCAAATGTGCCCAACGCGGTTTGGCTATTTTAAGCGGGAGGTTGAACACCTCTGATACAAAGGTTTCCACACGACGTTTTCCTCGCTAGCGTTTCTTTCTTAATTTCTAAGTTTTTGCCATAGGAAACGTAGTTTGAATGAACAAATAGAACCTCTATTGTCTATTTGTGGGGGGATTTTGTTACAACCCGTAATTTGGTTTTAATAGAAATTCCAATTTTTCAGATCATAATTTGGGAAAAGGAGATAGGTTTGAGTATGAAGTATTTTAATGACCAATTTATTTGCTTTGTCTGCAGGTCTGGAGTACTTGAGTGCGGCAAGAAGTCTACATCCAGAACTGCACGCAGGGAGTCCACTCGCCAGCCAGGATTTCCAGCTTAGTTTAGATGGTATGTTTCCAAATTCAGTGTTTAGAAGAAGATAATATTCTTATAGCTACTGAAACGGTTTTTTATTGATTTTCATCTATAGATATCTTAGAAACCTTAGTAAAAGATTCTTGACTTAGGTACAGTTGAGTCTGTGTTTTTTAGAAATAATTTTACCAACAGCTATTCCAACAGAACAAAGCTAAAAAATAGCAAGAAGCGGTCCATGCAGCGAATGACAGGTAAAGATATAGAGCACTCTATACCCAACACTTATTTTGTTTGATTTACATACTTAAATCTCTTAGAAAACTTCGCGAAGAATTCTTGACTTTGAATGTATTTGACTCAAAAACTCATGCAATGGCCTGTTTTTTAGAAATAATTTGACCAACAGTTTTAGTTATTCCAACGGAACAAAGCCCAGGTTGTTTATGTAGCGAAAGACAGATACAAATGTAGAGCACTGTACAGTCTGTTAGCTTTTAGAATATACGTCGGCCTCTAGAATAGGCTTCGGTTTTCGCAGAAAGCACACGAGTGTAATACTACTTCCTGCTCTGTATAAAACTTTTCTTCACTATTTTGAAAAGTTATGTAAAGTTATTAATAACAACACCTTACCTTATTGCAAAATAATCGGTCTATCCGATAGTAGCCGAGGTATATTCTAAAAGCTAACAGACTACACCCATCCAGTCGTAGCGACCGTGATTCTTAATTGTAACATTCATTTCTTTATTTTTAGTTCATGTAAAATAATTGGTTTTATAAATTTAATTTTTAACTTCAATTACTAATAATCAATATTGTTGACTTTATATAAAATAATTGATTTACCTATTTCAATTTTATTTTTAATTTAAATTTTTGCCGAGGGTAGTAAAGTAAAAGTTAATGCTTTCAAAAAGACGCCTACCACCTCAGTCATCCGAGACCACGGCACCTGTAAAAGTGCCGAAACGTCGGAAAAATGTAATAAACGAGCATAAATCCATATAGAAACAGTTTTAATTATTCCGTTAAGGGCCCAACAGATTGCTTTATCTAATTCTCTCCGCTCCCTAGGATCCCGTATAGTCTCTCCCACCCGCCTCCGTCTCTCCGGGGGCGCCATAGCTGCCTCAGTGAACCGGAAGCGGGCGGTCTCCTGGAGCCCCTACTCAGCAGAATCCCTAGACCTGGCTGCCGTCATCAGGGCCTCACCCGCCAGCCTGGCCGTCAGAGCTCCGTCGGCTGGTTCCACCGGGAGCTATGGGCATCTTAGCGCAGGTGAGGGTTGTTGTTAGTTACTTAAAGAAGACAAACTTATCTATTAAAAGTTATTAGACCAGTAACATAATCTTCTAGGCCTCTCTGAATAAGGTATCTCAAGGAACTCTTACACAATGAAATTCCTAGGCTTGGTTGAGATCATCAAAGCTCCACCCGCTGGCCTACCGTCAGAGCGCCGTTTTGTTGCAATATAGGCAGCAGTAATTGCCATTTCGCTGGTAACCTAACTTAACCCAACCATCCGATATTTTTGTAATGAAGATAAATATATATCTTAGAACTAAGGTCAGTAACAGCTCAAAACTTAGAGTTTTTTGACTTCTTAAACTTTCTGGACTTCTTCAAATTAGCAAAATAATTTAGAGTGTCAATTTCAATTTTCTCTCTTCAAGACCGTTGAAAATTCCTAAGTCGTTACATCACTCGACTTTTTAGTCGAAATCTTCATAAATAAACTGTATATATATTCACCTCTACAAAACCTTTAAAAATATTTCCTTTAAAATTTTTGGTCTTAACATCTCATTCTCTCTTTCAGGTGCTATATCTCCAGCGCTCTCCCTCTCACACGCGTCGCTCGCGCAGCAGCTGCTGGCGCGGGGGGGCAGTGGGGTGCTGGCGGGGGGAGTGCTGCTGGACCCCGCCCACCAGCAGGCGGCGGCCGCGGCGGCGCACCACGCGGCGCACGCGCATCTTGTCGCTGGTATACACAGGTTAGTACAGGTTTCAAAGACGTATATGTTGATACGGCTTAAAAAATGTGTTAAGTACACTTTGTGCCAAAAGAGCTACTATAATATTAAGGATTATATAGATGACAATGATGTCTGGAATTCAAGCATGTAAAATGCATGAGTTTTGTAAAATTTGTGTAAACTCTGTTAATTAAGGAATTTGAAAAGACTAAGTTTGGAGTTTATTTGTACATTCTTTCTCCAAAATAATCTAGATTTTGAAATGGACACCTAGTTTGACTTGTAACGTTCACTAAGCCGGAGTATCTGCGCTACTTTGAATAAAACCTTTTCATTTCATTTCATACTAGGAAACTACATTTTCCAATAGTCCAAAGAGTAGAATAGAATAATTTATTTTTATAAGACAGTCTCCATAAACTTAGGATTTTATTGATGGATTGCGATGGTAAATAATCATCGCAATCGGCGCCGGGGCCCATGCAAATGAATGTACGAATATGAATATAAAATTCAAAAGCGAAATACAATTAGAGAAGCTAGAGACTTTCATTTCATCCGGTAGTAAAAAGGATTTTGTATTTAGTTCGCATATGAAGTTGCGGGCAGTTGTTTTTTAACGTCTGATACATTACTAAGTTCTCTTGTAAGGCTCTGAAACAGCTACAAAACGAGGATTCAATTAGTAGTACCGACTACAGCAATGAAAACAAACGCAGT
This sequence comes from Yponomeuta sedellus, assembly GCA_934045075.1. NCBI lineage: Eukaryota > Metazoa > Arthropoda > Insecta > Lepidoptera > Yponomeutidae > Yponomeuta > Yponomeuta sedellus. The sequence continues at coordinate 6,191,728 of OW203746.1, read as the reverse complement.
TCAGAAGAAAGTGATAGTGTGGCCATTAGTGCTGTGCACTCCGTGAGGTATACGCGGCGAGGTGGGAGGTGGCGAGGTGAGGCGAGGTGGGTTGACGGCGCACTAAAAGAGCGCAGCAGCCGATTCTCCCCCCCCCGTCTCACCGCGCGCATACCTCAGGGAGTGCACAGCACTAATGACCACACTATAATAGTGTTGTTCCTGGTGAACTTTGTCTATAACTATTTTTCTTTTCTCACGACGGCTTCCCAACTTCCAGATCTCATATCTCGTCACCGACACAGTTCCTGATGGGCGCGTCAGTAGACGTCCGACCTGGGTTGGGGCTGGACGGGACGCCGCCACACCTGCAACCGCCGCAGCAACCCGAGGTCACTAGCATCATGGAAGCCGACAGGTAAGCCGAAGGCAGTATCCTAGCAATTCAGAACAACGATAACACTTTCCCACGGAAGGCATTGGGAGCTTTTAAAATTACCGAAACCCAAATTCGCCCGATACTCGTATGCCGCGGGAAAACGACTGCATAGGGACGCACTACGTTCCAAAACTCTGTTGTAAATAATTACACGAGACACTGTAAATACTTCCTTCAAGACAATAAAAAGGTCGATGGATGGAGAAATCAGAGCGAGTCACGCCCAACCTTTCTCTATGTATTGCTGTTCCCTCCGGCCGTTGGTTTTTTCCCGCCCTACATGCACTGCAAAAAGAATTGTAAAATTCCCATAGCTTGAATCTTCAACGAGGTTGACATCGTCTAATTCTACTAACTTCCAAAGAAAAAGTTTCAATGGTCTGCAATAGGCATGACACATTATTTAAAAAAACGTATATTTCAGTAATAAACTAAAGTTTAACGAAGGTTAAAGCCATTTTACTAAAATTATTTTAAAGACCGCAGTGCCATGGCGTCGAATCTGACGTCACGCCTAGCTTAATAAACATCAGACGTCAAAGCACGGGTGCAGTGTACCATTGTTACCCAAGCGTGACGTCACGCAATGTGACTGCTGTTCTTTTATTTTATTGAAAATAATAGTAATCTCATTTTTTTTTATAAAACTAAATCAGTGTTTTAAATCCTTTTAATATGTAGCTACCCCTAATATCGTTAAGTCTTTGATTATTTGATACTGTCGTCACGCCTATTTAAAAGCAACCTGTGCACAGGGTGTGAAAGATTAACTATGGAAACGAAATCAAATAGGAAAACCATAAGAGTAAAACATTCTTGTACATCTAAGTAAGAACTTGTTAGTGTCCAAAGCAAACCCACCTCAATTATTTAAAAAACCTATTTAGAGGCAAAAAATTCCACCCATGTCGCTGCCTGAACGTAATACGGAGAATATTGTAAAGAGTTTTGAAATTTCACTGATGCCGGTGAGTCGCCCATTAGCTCAGTTGGAAAGAACGCTGGCACGAATAGACAGAGGCCGCGGGTTCGAGTCCCTGTATGGGTGGAATTTTTAGCCTCTAAATAGGTTTTTAAAAAATTGTCCTTACTACGGGTTAGTGCATTAAAAAGAGTATAAACCCACCTCATTCATCCTACAGCGCATCATCCGGCATGACCCACCGCAAGTCTCCCAAGAGCGTCATGTCGCACCGTGACAACATGCATAGCAACAAGCCGTTGTCAGCCGCGGCTGAGAGTACCGTGCACGACGGACTGGACTCGAAGGATGAGCCTGGAGACTTCATTGAGACCAATTGCCATTGGGTAAGCAGATTATAGCCCGTCAACATTTTGAATCTCACATTACAAGTTCCTAAGTCCTGACCTCGAAAATAACAATAGGAAACCATTGTTATGTTCAAGACCAGGACTTTGGAGGTTAAGCTACATTTACACCTCGAGATATCAAGGCAGCCGGATTTTGGTCAGTGGGCACGTAAGGCCAAGAAGATGGTATTGTAGTTTCAGTTATTAGTAGTAACCCTATTAGCGACAAAAGTTTTTAATTTATTAGGAGAGGTTTGCTACACTTTTGGTATACTTTCTTTTAAGCAATAAAGAATAAGAGCAGTGCTGTGAACCATTGAAGGTGAAAATACTGGAGTCACTACATACTGTCTCCAATACCTTTAAATGTAAAGAGTCACTGGTTCCTTTGACTTTAGTTCTGTTCTCTGCTGCTACTTGCCACTTACCTCCTTTTTTCTGTTGAACGTGTAAACTGTAGCACATATCTAAGTGCTGCTTTGTTCGTAAAAGATTTTGATTTAACACAGCAGCTTAAAATGCATACGTGCGCGATAAAACGCTTGATAAATGAAGCAGTGCATTTTAATACTACCGCTGCAGGTGTCAATTTCAAACTAAAAATACGTTCACCAATGTTGCTGAAATTGTCCAGGCGTAAATGACTACGAGTAGTCTCCAATCTCCAATATGATATTTTCCAGGTGGACTGCAAGCTGGAGTTCCCGACGCAAGACGACCTTGTGAAACACATAAACACGGACCACATCCACGCCAGTAAGAAGGCCTTCGTCTGCCGCTGGGTCGGATGCTCCAGGGACGAGAAACCGTTCAAGGCCCAGTACATGCTGGTAGTTCACATGCGACGGCATACAGGGGAGAAACCTCATAAGTGCACCGTAAGTACAGGAATTTAGTTTAATAGTATAGTCATTTATTTGAAGGTCAGTTAAGGGAAGGAGGAACAGAAGTATTGCCTAAATAGGACAAGGTATGTTTTTCGTCTTAGCTTATCGCTGGCAAAAAGGTTCGCCATCGCACCTGAATGATTTGATAAACAACGCGGAGACAACTCTGATTATTGTCTAGAGTATGCCAGACGTATAGGGCTTCGTAGATACGTCGTCCGGGATGGCTCCTTTCATACCCCTCCTGTCATTGTCATCTTTACGTTACGTTACGTTACGTTACGCTATCAACCCTTATATGTCCCCACTGCTGGGGCACGGGTCTCTTCCTACATCGCAGGAAGGTTAGGCCATACTCCACCACGGGGGCCAAGTCCGGGTTGGTGGAGGATTGTAAGACAGTGGCGGGCCTTACTGTCAGAAGTTATCAAGCCGCCCATAATGCCTCTAACATGGCTTAACTGTCATCTTTAGCCACAAAATTAACCTTCAATTTCCAAAGTTTGTGATTTGGGTGCTAGAAAAATTATTTAGAGGGAACAGCACTAGAATTATATGAGTGTTTTTATTTTATCTATACTCTGATTAAATTTATCAAAGTTAGAAACAGGGAAACAGGTAGAAACGGGTCTTAAAACCGTATTTTTGATATTTTTTTCTGGTTGATTTCACGATGAATCTATTCTGGTTTCCAGTTCGAAGGCTGTTGCAAAGCCTACTCCAGGCTGGAGAACCTGAAGACGCACCTCCGGAGTCACACGGGCGAGAAACCGTATACCTGTGAATATCCGGGCTGCGCCAAAGCCTTCTCTAACGCCAGTGACCGGGCGAAACATCAAAACAGGACGCATAGTAATGAGGTAAAATTTTTGGCATATTATTAGCTTAATTCCGAAACCACTTCCTGGAATTTTCTTGACGTGGACCAGGTTTCTCTCTGCGAATCAGAACGATACCAAACATTTTTTGACGGAAAATCAATTAATTGGGATTTGCCGAAAATGTTTAGAAGTCTGAATAACGTATTACTTAATAAAAGGTCCGTAACAACCGATTTTTTTTGTAGTCATACTTAGACCTATATATTTCACCTTTTGAGAACGCTAACCTCAAATTGGTTTTGAGCTAATTCACACCAGCAAACTAAACTCAAACCACCATAGCCAAAGCACTACAAATATAAAATTGAAAAAATTCAATATCTTTTTCCAGAAACCCTACGTCTGCAAGGCGCCAGGTTGCACGAAGCGGTACACGGACCCCTCATCTCTAAGGAAACACGTCAAGACCGTCCACGGCGCCGAGTTCTACGCAAGCAAGAAGCACAAAGGTTCTAGTATTTTCCTATTCCCAGTTTCACGCATTTTGCAAGTTTATAGTCAGTCAGACCTCTCTGGGTACATTTCCATGGTTGTGATGACATACCTGGTTACCATAGTGCAGAGTATCTTTTGGAAAAGGACAAGTGCCCAAGTGACTTTGTTGCGTGGAAGTTATTATATATTTACGAGAACCAATCCACCCATTAGCCTATTGATTTATTGAAGATGTTCATTCAAATAAAAATACAGTGTTGGTTTCTGCAAAATTGCATAACAGTTTGTGGACAGATGCTCAGGGTTTTAGAATTTAAATTACTCTTAAACGCTAGGTAGTTACATAGTATAATCCTTCACTGCATTTGTTTGCATCGTTGGTCTAGACTAATACCTCTGAATGTTCTTTTACAAATATTGCCCTAACCTTTCAGGATGCAGTCGCGGTGATGATTCAGCTGAGTCCGGGGGCGGTGGTGCAGGCTCCTCGCCGAGGTCGGAAGAAGGAGGCGTCCCCATGTGCATCAGGGGACACACCTCGTCAGCCTCCGTCAAGAGCGAAAGCCCTGCGTCGCCCATACCTCATGGGATGCATACTTCTGCTCATCAGGTAAGACTGACATATTTCGGAGTATTATGGAGGATTCATAAAGCAAAACTCAAAACAGAAATCGATCTAGTCTCCGAAAGGTCCTAATGCCAATGGTGACAATATGTCCATTGACAGTAGGGCCCGCTACTGTCTTACAATCCTTCACTGATCCCGACTTGGCCCCCGTGGTGAAGTATGGACTAACCTCCCAGCGATGCGGGAAGCGATCCGTACCCCAGCAGTGGGGACAGACAGACAAGGATTACACATGTTCCAATCTTCGATGCAATTAGGTACCTACTTCTGTATGCAAAATCCCCTGAAAGAAGGTCGAACAGTGGAAAGTATTTATATTTTTCAAACAATTCACTATGCCTTGTAAAAAAGTCAGATGGGTCAGACCAGGTCTTATTAATAGGAGTCTTATTTCACGGTTTTTAGCAGCTTGTTTTCTTTGCAGCTCTCTGCTCAATGTGGGGGTGAGATCGACTTTGGCGGAGCTGGTCTCGCTGGTTTTAGCGACGAAAATGGCGTTCCTTACTTCAGGCTTGATGGAGACGTAAGTCCAACAAATATTCTGTGCACCAAAATTACCAATTTCATTTCATTTCATATGCTGTATATAAACTTCGTCTCAGGATAAATGCATCTTCGTTTAACTACCATCTGCTGCAACAGCATAATTAAGCTCTGCATTTCAAAACTTGTGAATGTATGTAAATGTCAACTTCGTCTTCGATATTTGGTTTAAATATAGATGGCAGTGGTTAAGGTAAGACAGAGGCCTTGGTGACTTGAAAACTTCTGACAGTAAGACCAGTCACTAGTCTTGCAAGCCTCTACCAATCTGGACTTGGCCTCCGTGGTAGAGTATGGCCTATACCTTCCTCCGGGACCCGTGCCCCTCGGTGGGGACATAATGTGTGATGAACTAATGATGATTGCACACGACATTAAACAGGACATTACATAATAAATGACAGGCACAAATGCGAGCTACTTTCAGCAAACCTTGGAGAGTCGGAGCGGCAGTAAAAACGGATCTTTAAACGTGTACAAAATAAACTACAGAGACTGCAAACACCCTTAAGCGAGGCTATCCTCTTTCAGGTGGAGCAAGAAGTGGTGGGTGAGGTGGGCCAACTGACGCTTGGAGAGTCGGAGCGGCAGTAAAAACGGATCTTTAAACGTGTACAAAATAAACTACAGACTGCAAACACCCTTAAGCGAGGCTATCCTCTTCCAGGTGGAGCAAGAAGTGGGCCAACTGCCGCTTGGAGAGTCGGAGCGGCAGTAAACACGGATCTATATACGTGTACAAATAAACTACAGAGACTGCAAACACCCTTAAGCGAGGCTATTCTCTTACAGGTGGAGCAAGAAGTGGTGGGTGAGGTGGGCCAACTGCCGCTAATGCTGCGCGCGATGGTTGCGATCGGCGAGCCGCGCGCGCAGCACCACGCGCCGCGGTTCGGCAACAAGATGGGCCTCGCCGGCAGGCTGATGCCGCCCTGCGTCCATGACATGGGTGCAGGTACCTGTCAATTTTTCTTTTCTTATTTCACCAATTGGCTTAGGAGTACGACCTAACCTTCCTGCCAGGAAGAGACCCGTGACCCAGCAGTTGGTTTATACAAAGGATTGATATCGTTCATCATATAACCAATAGGACCTATTGGTTGAATAGGAACCTGGTCCTTATTCTACCACTGCTTCTGCTTTGTCTATGTCCACTCTGTGGTGTTACAGTTGATTTTTCTCTTATTTCACTAATATGTATGGGAGCATGGCCTAACCTTCCTGCGAGGAAGAGACCCGTGGTCCAGCAGTGGGGTAATACAAAGGGTTGAAATCGTTCATCATGTAACGAATAGGTTCCTATTCTACCACTGCTTCTGCTTTGTCTATGTCCACTCTGAGCTGTTACAGTTGATTTTTCTCTTATTTCACCAATAGGTATGGGAGTACGACCTAACCTTCCTGCCAGGAAGAGACCCGTGACCCAGCAGTGGCTTTATACAAAGGATTGATATCGTTCATCATATAACCAATAGGTTCTTGTTCTACCACTGCTTCTGCTTTGTCTTCTTATTTTTATAATGCTTTTAAGTGCAAAAAATCAGACAAAACTCAGATAAAAAGTGTCAGCAAAACTTTACTATTTCGTTTTTATACATTTTGGACAATGTATACATCGTGACAACATGTGATGTTTATGTATAAAAAATATTTATGTATCTAACTTGATATCTCAATTAATTGCAACTGTATCATGGAAGAAATAATTATTAATTGACTATTTTTCTCTTTAGCATCCCTAAGCTCTAACATGTGAATTTATTATCTGCAGTATCCTGAAGGAGAAACTAGCTGTTCTCAAACCGTTTAACTTTTCTTAGAACACAATTATTCGTTTTGAGTTCTTGATTGGCAAAAATACTCAATAATTAACGCTTCTTCCTACAGCACCCGGAGGCCAGAACCAGGGCAGAACCGAGATAGGCACTTCTGTTACGGGAGAACTGAAGGTGGCCATTCCCAACACGAGGCGAGACTCCGGAATCTCATCAGGAAGCAGTTTGTATAGTGCCAGGTAAGTCAGGATTTTTTTAGGACCTAAGTAGATACATCTTACTGTTGGCTACATCACCCACAGGGCTGGCATGTGGGTACAATATCATTCCGATGTAAAACCTAACTGCAAAGAAAGGTACTCGGGGCTGCAAGTGACGCAAATTACTTCAGCCAGATCTTGCTGCCTGTACGTAAAACAGAGAGTATTGTAAAGAGGTTCGAAATTTTACTGATGCCTGTGAGTCGCCCATTAGCTCAGTTGGAAGAGCGCTGGCACGGATAGCAAGAGGTCGCGGAATCAAATCCCGGCAATACTTTCTCTACAATACTCTCTCACTCTCACTCAATCTTTCAATGCTCTTTGTATTACGTACAGAGAGTATTGTAAAGATTTTAAAAATTGTTCTTAGCACAGATTAGTGCATTAATAATGTTATTAAAGAATATAATAATGTTATGTTATGTCTTCCTCAGATCTTCGGACATATCCAGGAAGAGCAGCCAAGCCTCTGTGGTCTCCGGCGCAGTCGCGACCACAGTGGCCGGCGCTCAACGTGTAGTGTCCCAGCACACTGCGGTATACGACCAGCTTTCTCCTGACAGCAGCCGGAGGTGAGATATATTCTTCTTTTTCTTCGTCGTGTGCCGTCTCCTATTGGAGGTTGGCAACCAATTCGTATTTCTTGCTTTTCGAGGTTGCCAATGTTAATAAGGACGTGGCCTGGTCGAACCGAGTAATTAGAATCAATTACTTGAGTTAAGCAACAGCAGGCGCGGTCAGGCGCATAATGGGTAACCGTCATGGGACTCCCGCCAGTGGCATTTTTCCGAGCGCTTCCGTGCTTCGCAAGGTACGTTGAGCCGTTGGTTGCGGCTGGCCTGTAATGGCAGTCATGTCAGAGGCCTCATGGGCGGCTTGATAACTTCTGACAGTAACGCCCGCCATTGTCTTACAATTCTCCACCAACCCGGACTTGGCGCCCGTTGTGGAGTATGGCCTAACCTTCCTGCGATAACCCGTGCCGAAGCAGTGGGGATATACAAGGGTTCATATCGAAGTAAAATTTGCAAGTGCCTGAGTATTAACCGTTTGAATGTTCTTTCGCAGATCTAGTCAAGTTTCCTGTGTAGGCTACGCGCCGACGCCGTCCTCAGCCCTCGCTGCCGTACAAGCGGTTAGAACCTCCCAGGGGAACCAAGTGTGTATTACTTGCTTTTAATTTCACATTACCTTTTTTTAAGGTAATTATAAAAAAGGTAAAGACGAAGCATCTGCTTCATCGAAAGATGATTATGCTTCAGATGCTTCATCCTTACCTTTTTTTGTAATTGTAAAAAAAGGTAAAGATTAAGCACGTTTTATCTTTTTTAAGGCTCAAGTACTTATTCTAGCAGCGGGCGAAAACAATACGAGGTTTATCTGCTGCTGTTATCATTCGGTTATTAAAATGTGAAAATTACTTTGCTAAATTCCGCCAAAAATCTAACAAGCACCATGCGGTTAGTTAATGCACCGCCCTCCTTCCCACTTTTTCAAGCAGAAGCAAGACACGAACACACCACCACCGACACCAATACTTGTCTGAGAAAAAGCGAAGTAATTTTCGCACTTTAATGCTATTACGGATTTCCGCAAAGTAACGCCTGATTTCATACAATCACTCGGTTAGGTAACATGCATTTTTATTCCTAAACACATAGATGTATTAAAGGTCGTCCTCTGTTTCTTTTTTACTCAAATGCATTGTAATTTTTATTTACCGTTAATGCACCAAATGTATGGAAGAAATTGCTATTTAACGATGTATTTTATTTTTCGATGTAACTTTATTTTATCTTTTTTGTTTCTTGTGTATTATGAAGAATATTCTAGCCTTATCAGGTCAACTTCGTAAACGCAAACTGTCTAACATTAATTATTGGATACCTAGAGTTCTAAACGATACACGAAAGAGGGAAAGGGACAGGGGAGAGAGAGCGAGAGAACATTAATTTATTCCTTGTAAATACGAGAATCAAAACTACTGAAATTATTGTCTTTCCGCACATAGTGGAGTTTTCTTCTTCCGTATTAAATTTATCCGACGGTTCATACATTGTAATCAAATCAGAAGCCAAGAAATCATTGTTTTATTTTGTTCATAACTTACCTACATTCTATTAAATGTCAATGTAGGTACGTTAGCCATCATAAACTATCTTGTTAGCATGTCGATCTGCATCGGCATGGGCGGACGTGAGTTTGCCATAGTGGTGATTTGCTAATACGGATTCGGATCAGGGAGTCCTTAACCCTGATAATAACCTGTGAATTAGTAGATATTTTCTAAGGTTAATACGAGAACTAGACATAATAAAAACTGTTTTGATACGGATTGTACTCGTTAAAATTCGTAATCAACGAGTAAAATCCGTATAATTTTACTCATTGATTACAGTTTTTAACGAGTAAAATCCGTTAAAAAGAGTTTTTATTAAACTATGAATTGTAGTAAAGTTAGTAAACGCTGCCCTGAATTCTAAGGTAAACGCCATTCCTTCCCCCCAGTTCAGAACTAAACACCACCCGTTCCCCCAAATCCAAACTAAATGCTCGCCCCCATCTCCCCCAGGCGGTTCTCCTGCGAGGTGTGACCTGCTCGGAGGTCCGCGCTGAGGAGCTGGCTCTAGGCCTGGACCCCAACGTGCAGGTGAAGGAGGAGGCTCGACGGCTGAGCGAGCAGTCCAACGCCAGCGACCCCGCGCAGGCCTACCAGCCGTACCCTTGCGGCAACGACGACGCGGTGAGATTATTGCTCCTATTTTATTTACTCAAAGCGCTCGTGGCCTAGCCGAACCGATTGAATGACATCAATCACTTGAGTTAAGCAAAAACAGGCGCGGTCAGGTGCAGGATGGGTGACCGTCCCGTGACTACCGCTAGTGGCATTTTTCCGAGCGCTTCCGTGCTCCCCAAGGTGTTAAGACGATGGTGCCGGCTGTCATGAAATGGCAGTCGTTAAGCCATGTCAGAGGCCTTATGGGCAGCTAGATAACTTTTGACAGTAAGGCCCGCCACTGTCTGCGACAGGAAGAGACCCGTGCCTCAGCAGTGGGGACATACAAGGGTTGATATCGATCAATAGATTTTATTTACTTACAAATACAACTGCAATTCTCTTATTTTTACTGCACTTCAGGGTGCTAACTGACGACCTCTGGCGCAGCGGTAGTACATCTGCCTACCATGCAAGAGGTCCCGGGTTCGAACCCCGGCTGGGGACAAAAATAACCCCAGGTCATGGATGTTTACATGTTTGTGATGTCGCTGTTTCTGGTTCCCACGACACAGGGCTTCCTAGTGTGGGGTTCAGAAGCAATCTATGTGCCTGAATGTCAATGCATTATGGTAAATATTATGTTAACTAGTGCAACTAATAGAAAAAAAAAATGATTTGTGATAATTATTACGTTACGTTATTGTGTTACGTTTTAATCTAAAAGTGAACAGGACCAATCTTAACTGTGACTATTTTTAGAACCTACAGTCTAGAACCTAGAATCAACAACCAAGGACTCTCTAGGTTCTAGCCTGTGGGTTCTAAAAATAGTTGTCACAGTTGTTACGATTTCTTATGTTCACTTTTAGATAAAAACGTATTGTAAAACAAGTTATGATCTTTCTTCATTGCTGGCGCTAGTTAGCACTCCGAAGCGCCTTAAGTGACTCTCCACTAGAGGAGGTTGGCCGTCAGTTCGACAATCCACACTTCTCTTTGTCAAGCGAAATACATTTTCGATGCTGGCAACACCAGCCATTCCCTGATGTTACAGAGCTATAATTTTCTTTTTATACCAGTGCGCCTCTTTCCCTCAATTTTTCCTATCATGATAATGTGACGAAGTCTGTACTGTTCACATATAGATACTTGTGCATACTTATGTGTCTTATATATTTCTGATATTTCTTCTAAATATACTCGTATAAAACAAAATTAAGTTTGTAACACGGTACCATTTGTGAATCATGAACGGTTAGGCCAATATTCACCATCTTGGATTTGTCTCCGCCCTGATTGCATAATAACTTTTATCGTTGGCAAAATCTTGATTTTTTTACTGATTCTGAGGCGACACGATGCCGTTTGCTGGATCAAGTATTACATACATTATGGTATCGGGCCAAATAAATGATAGAAAACTGCTTTTATGTTACGACAATGTTTCGTATTTCATTTTATTTAATACTTTTTTTTGTTTTATAGGGCGATGCTCCGTTCCCCTTCAAGACTGAGGCAGTGGACGACGCTGGAAACTACAAGGAATCTCGATCTAATTCGATAAATACTGTCGTCACCACCGCGCAGGTTCATCACCCCAACCAGGAGGTCAATCTCGAACAGGTGCGTCTTTAACCTTTTAATCGATGACTTAGTTTTCATCGTGCCCATTTTCAACGTGTCCTGCGAGCCGTAATACTTGCACTCCGGAGGACCTAATGATTATAAATGATAACGTAGCAATGTTCATCAATGGACGCAACTGTTAAAAGACTTTACAATAAAATTGAAGAAAGACTTAGCTTAAAATCTTACAGCTTAACTGTTGGTGGGCTAGAATAAAATACTATTTAGTATTAAGCCCGCCAATTGTACAATCTTTACAGGTACAATAAAGAATTTAATAATAATAATAATAAGTATGATATATTAAGCTTACCTGACATGTGGTTCAAGAAATGTGTAAAGTACCCTTTATGCCAAAAGGGCTATTACATTAAGGTTTATTTAGATGACAATGATGTCTGAAATTAAAGCCAGCGTATGCGTATGCAGCGTTTTATAATAATTAGGTTTTATAATTTTTTATTATTAGTGTTAGGCACATCTACGATCTGGCAATTTTACTTCGATTAGCAATTATACAAACTGGCGAAGGTTTGATTGAAGATTTGATTTGAACGAAAAGAAATATTTTCAAAACAGAATTTTCTTTTCAGGTCGCCGAAGGAGAAATGGTGGAGAACAAGCTGGTGATACCAGACGAAATGATGCAATATCTTAACCAATCAATATTGGGAACCGAACCGCCAGCCACCACCGACTCCGCTAAACCAGACCCCAATACCAACGACCCCCCAACCAAAGACAAAGGAACTAGTGACACGAACAATTCCAGTGACAAGATCAGTGACGTGACGACCAGTGACGATTCACTACTCAAGAACCTAGGTGCCATAGGAAGTGATCTCAAGTTAAGTGATATCCCAGTCGATTTAAGATCGTTAGACGTTAGTATGTCTGGTAACAGTGGCTCGTTATTGGCTGATAAGTCATCGGATACCAAAAACACGCCGCTGCAAGAGCAAGTCATTCCAGAAACTCCAGTTGACAAATGCGGACAGGAAAAGTATGCCCAACCACCAGCTAGCAACGCTACCCAAAATAATCCGCTGCAATCTTTGCAATCTATGACAGCTAATCAAGGCGACCAAGCTAGCCGAATGAGAGGAAACCATGCCAATCCTCTACCTCAGAAACAAAATCTAGCTATGAGTCCCAAAACCATGGCCATGAGTCCACAAAGCGTCCCACAGAATGTAATGAGCCCACAAAGTTTGACTCATAGCATGATGAGTCCTCGAAGTCTTCCACACAGCGCAATGAGTCCGCAAAGCGTCATGAGCCCACATATGAACCACAATGTCATGAGTCCGCCCAGCGTCTATAATGTAATGAGTCCACAAAGCGGAATGAGTGTAATGAGTCCACAACACAATGCTATGAGTCCACAAAGTATGCAGAGTCTCATGAGCCCGCAGCATCAAATGCAAAATCAAATTATGTTGAGCCCAAGACATAATAACATTGGTAGCCCCATGTCTCAAAACATGGCGTCTCCAATGGTGAACATAGCTAGCCCTATGGCTCAAAATATGGCCAGTCCCATGAGCCATGGCATGCCAAGTCCGATGCATGCGGGCATGCAAAGTCCTATGAGCCAGGGTATGGCTAACCCTATGGTTCAAAACATACCGTTGAATGGACCAAATACGAACATGATTATGAACATAAGCAACTTGAACCAACAAGTCCAACAGCCACCGCCAAATTATAATATCGGTCCGAGACAGAATTGCAACCAAAAAGTACCGAATAAACCTTTCAACAACGCCCCACCTCAATATCAGAGCCAGAACTTTAACCAAGCAGCTTACCCTGTTCAAAGTCAACCAAACATGAACATGAGATCTCAAAACATGCAGCAATATCAACTGACGCATCAGCAGTACAGCCAAAATCCAATAGCTAATATGCCACAGAATCAAAACGTAAATTACAATAATCAGATGCACTATCCTCCTGGAAATTATCCGAATCATCCCAACCAAATGCACGCAATGCAAATGTCAAGGTCATCAGTTATGAGTGTAGACAATAGCGCTAGCGTTGGCCGGGGAACTCTGAACAGCTACTGTGACCAACAGTACCCTCAAATGGTAAACCAATACGTCCAAAATAACTACCCACAGCCTCCACCATACAACTCTGTCGTGAACACAAACGTTATGGGACCACCACCGCCTAAGAACAACCATCAATATAACCAAACGATGATGAACAACAACCAATATTATAACCATCAACGGCCTTACAACCAATGGGACTACCCTGGTAACCAGTTCAACAAACACAATGGAAACGCTCAAGGACAGAAATCAATACAGAACTCTGTCAACATGTCCACGGGGAGTCAAAAGCCTCCTGCAAGTAATCCAAGAGCTTCTTTGGTTAACAATAATATGGTGAAGAATGTTGAGCAGACAGATTGCAGCATGAACAGTTTGAAAAGTCAGAGTAACAAGCCAAGCGACGTCCAAGTGTGGGACATTTCGCAGTCACAGATAGAAGCCAGCAATGGAAGAAAGAAGAATCAGAATCACACGGCGGGCATGCGGCAGGAAACGTATCAGAGGACGCTAGAGTACGTTGAGAACTGTGAAAATTGGAAGAGCTCCGAGATGGTCTCAAGTAGCACGCACCCGTTGCAAGGTGGCGATAACATGGTGGTGAATGATCTTCAAACTTCTTTGTCGTCGTTTTACGAAGAGAACCAGTATCTGCAGATGATTCAATAAGTTTGCGAAAATAAGACATTATTATTTTTAAGTACCTCTTACGTAAAGTCGAAAATTAGAGAGTGTTTTAGTTCTTCAACGTTAAGCTAAAAGTTGTGTTCAGTATAACTTTCATCGAAATGGTGCAGAAATCAATGGTTGTACGAGAAAAATCTCTTATAGAGACTGATTATTTTTTAATTTAAAATAAATAGGTATTTTTTGCTTTAGGTAATATTAATAAAGTACAGTACGGATTATCTTCTTGATGAAAAGACGCACAAATACAGTAAATATCATATGTAATTTTTATGCAAACTTAGCTATAGAAATATATGAGTATAAGATTGCATAGAGCAATTTTAGAATTTTCTAAATGTCTTCCAACTGTTTTAAGTAAGTACAATGTTACGAAAAAAAAACGTGAAATTTACTTGTGTGCCTTTATGAACATTGTATATATTTTTGTAAAATCTTATAAGGTTTCAGATGCTATGTCTTTGTAGGTTAGTAAGTTTTTAAGGAAATTCATGGGTGCCTTTTTAATTTGACGTAAGTAGAATAATTATGTTAAGCATTTTGATTAATAAACATATTTTTGTTAAGAATTATTGAATTTAATTTTTGAGTCTCATTCTGTCAATTTAAAAAATACAATAATGTTGAAGACTGCATTTTTTATTTTCAATGTAGGTATTATGTGTTAGTTCTTAAAATCCCATGAGATTGTTACTTATAAAAATGTACAAACTGTTTTTTAGAATTTTTACACAATGATTGTGTTACAAAAGTTAGTTTTTTAAATATTTTAGTTTGTAGCCTAAATAGTATGCAATACGGACTATAGTTTTGGAGAAATAGAATCTCTTATAAGTTTTAGCTGTTAGAATTTACATGAGATTACTAGAACTTAAGTTTTATTAAATAAAGATATTGTTATTATTTAAATGCAACTTAAGCCGCACAACGGTAAAGTAATGAAGAACATTTATTTTGTAGTAAATTATTTGTTTAAAATCATTTGTAAATGACTTGTTTAAACAAAAACTACGAACAATCATGTTACGAACGAAATTCTTGATTAAAATTTCCTATGACATTAAAAGCGTCTTTCAACTTTATTTCCTTACTAGTCTTGGCATACTTCACACCGCCACAGAACCTGTTTACACGATTCTTGTTACCGTAGCAATGCAATGAATAAAAATCTGAGAAAAATATAGTTTGGCTTGAAAAAATGTTACGCTAACAGTAAAATATTATCCCAAGGCAGCGCATTACTGGGATATCATGTAACTTATGTCTCAATTTAGATCTTTCAGGTACTTTCGGTTCAGCCGTTATCACTACAGAACGGCTGAATGCATGGGGATAAAATTGGGCACTGAGATAGATTATATTCTGGAATAGCATATAGACCACGCGTTTACCCAGAAAATACATATGAAAAATTTCTTCGCGAACCAAGTCGTGGGTAACAGGTAGTGTACAATACAAGCATGCTTGATAACCACGGAACACCGAACAGTTACTCGTATCCAACATCATCAGACATTTGACAGGACAAAGGCCGAAACAAAAGACAGGACAAATACATAACGCGCAAGGCCGTGAGAAGTGTTGTGTGTACATTGGAGTGGCCTACATGCAGCTACAGGTTTCCCGAAATTTGAACTCATCAATCAATATTATAAACCCTTTCACAACCACTGCTGTACATAGGCCTGCCCCAAGCACACCACTTATTCTGACATGGGTCATCCACATCCAACCGTTGCCATACCAATCTGCCTCAGAATCCTGGAGTACATAACGCAGTACAGAAAGTCTGTGTACTGTGTTTTAGTTTTGTAGATTTTCCATGAATTCTGATGGTTTTCTAATAATTTGTAGAGTTGCAAAAACACAAATAACTAAATTATTTAACTAGGCAACTCGAATAATCATAAAAGTTTCATACAGATAGATAGATAGAGAACACTTTATAGCACAACACGAAAAAAGAATGAAACCATGACTTCTTAAATCTAAGTAATGTTACATTCTAAAGGCAACTTGATACATATTTCATAGTTAACTTGTTCAGTTTGTAACATCGTGAGGAAGCCCGGGTACTGAGGTATTCCGAAACTCGGGCTTCCTCCGAAGTAAGAACGTCCCGCTGCTGGGTACAGGTCTTCTTTCAGAGAGAGAGAGAGAGAAAGAGAGAGAGAGAGAGTGTGGGCTTAATTACCATTTAAGCCCACACTCTCTCTCTCTCTCTTTCTCTCTCTCTCTCTCTGAGAGAAGACCTGTACCCAGCAGCGGGACGTTTATAGGCTACATAAAATAGGGCCGTTTTGTACGACGTAAAAAGAATTACTGTCGTTGTTGTAGCAAGGAGTATTAAGTCGCTTTGGGGTACTAACTAGCGCAACCAATGGAATAAAAAGAATAAAAATCATATTTGTTTTATAATAAGTTTTTTTAAAAAGGGAACATCAAAAATCTTAATATCTGTGATAACTATTTTTAGAACATATAATCTAGAGCCTACCTTATAGACTACATAATATAGCCTGAAGAAGAAGAAGAAGTGTAGAACCCAGGATCAGTAACCGAGAACCAATCGATTTCCGCCAAAACAGCCGTTTTTTTTAAAGAAAATTGATTAAGGTTGTAAAGTTCTATACTGTATTTTATAAAAATAATTATAACTGACATTAAGATTTTTATACTTATTTACGTTTTAAAAATTACGTACCTATTAAAAAGCAAATTATGATTTTTATCCCGTTAGTCGCGCTTGTTAGCACAACAAAGCGCCTTAATACTCCTTGGTTGTAGAGAAAAATCTTGATAACGCTATTTTACTATTTAACATGATCTCTAAATTAAGAACAAAAAATGTCAACTGGCGTATTATAACCTCTATTAGCGAATATCGGAAGTAGGCCGATGGCACTATCGAGCCATACAAAATGATCAGGGGCACTAGGTATCCACTGAGTTGAGTGACGTTGATTTTTAAAGGCGGTCAAATGGATAAATTTTTTGATACTTAAGAGTCGTCTAAATGCTTCACTCGATAGAGTGGAGTGCTACGTAATAGGAGGGCTGATACGTATTGAAAGTAATTATTTTGCCTTAGTGCGAGTAGGTGTCCGAGATTTCCCGTAAGTTAACAATCTGCGGAGATGATTTCAGCTTTATTAGTACTAGTTAAACCAATATCAACTTGTAAACTACAAGTTGATATTGGTTTGCATAGCGTAGGTTTTTACTTTTTTCAAGCTACTCCGACTGTCAAATGCATTCATTTTTTGACACTTAGGAGTTGTCTAAATGCTTCACTCGACAGAGTGGAATGGTACGTAATAGGAGGGCAGAAACACTTACCATCAGGTCATTCCCAGAGTGTGGAGAAGCAAAAATAAAATCATTCCCGGCGCACATTCCTGGTGGCCACGTCACCACGCGTATTGAAAATAGCCAAATTATTTTGGAGAGCCTGCCAGCAGATTATATCAAAACCATCACGGCGAGCTTGATAATAATGAGTAGAACTTATTATCAAGCGCCCGTGTTGCGTAAGTTTCGCGAAAGTGATAGGAAACGTGATGAAGAAACTGTCTGCGTACAGGGTGTAGGTATCAAGATTCACTTATTTTTAGACGTCAGTAACTCGAGATGCCAGATATGACATGACACACACATCAGCTCCTATATTAAGCGCACCTAATCCTCGGCGATTCTAACAGTCAAATCAGTATGGAATATGAAATTGCTTACAGCAATAAGGCCGCCATTGTACTATGTACATTTGTGCTGTGTGGTGTCGGTCTAGAGAATAGCACCAACCCAATTCATCCCGCGGGTGTCGTAAAAGGCGACTAAGAGATACGAACTGGGAGGTGGTCAGCAGCGCCCCCTGCAGTACAATTCCACCGAACTACGATCCCCAATCCGCATGCCCAGCGTGGGGATTATGGGCATTACCCCATATGATAGCACAACGTGGCGCTCTTTAGGGGAGGGCTATGCCCAGCAGTGGACTAGTATAGCATGACGACGACGACATTTGTATTTATTTTTTTGTTGTTTTTTCAGTGTACAATGAATAATATTCTTATAAGATAATATAAGAATATTCTTTATTGTACACAGAGCACATATTATAAAACATGTAAAGATACAAAGTTATACTATTTTTATTTTTAATGCACTAACCCGTGCTAAGAAACAAATTTTAAAAACCTATTTAGAGGCTAAAAATTTCACCCATGCCGGGATTCGAACCCGCAACCTCTGGCTATCCGTGCCACGGCACCGGCACGGATAGCCAGAGGTTGCGGGTTCGAATCCCGGCATGGGTGAAATTTTTAGCCTCTAAATAGGTTTTTAAAAGATACAAAGTACAATTGGCGGACTTATCTCATCTTATATGACAACAGTTGGACAGTTGAAATCGTTCAGCATTTAGTGAGTGCGCATTACTATTAGGTTTGGAATCGTTCTCAGCCCCAGCTGCCTGAGTAATCTTAAACGAGCACGAAGGTTAAGCAACATAGGTCGCGTTCAGTGCATGGATGGAGACCGTCTATGATTAACGCTAGTGGCATTTTTCCCAGCGGTTCCGAGCTACGCAAGGCACTTAAGCAGTTGGTGCCGGCTGCCGTCGACAGATGGCAGTCGTTAAGCCAAGACAGAGGCGGCTTGAAAACTTCTGACAGTAGGACCAGCCACTAGTCTTGTAAGCCTCCACCAATCCGGGCTTGGCCCCCGTGGTGGAGTATGGCCTATACCTTCCTCAGGAAAATGAAGACAGTTGGGACATAATAGGTTGATGATTTTAATGTTTGAAGAGGCTGACCATCATGGCAAACCAGCCAGAGGATGGACATCATGAGGAAAGCTCATTGCTGAAGTGTTCATATACCTCAGCGCTTGAAATTGCCAATGCGCGGTTGGTGCGCCTGTTAACGCCTGGTTGGCTCTGCACGTATTCACTAGTCTATTGACACTTCCTGTGGACTAGGCCGATTAAGCTGTCAGGATGGTATATAGGTGCTGGGCAAGCCTGCACCATCTTAAACCATTTTCTAGGCCCTGCAGTACCCGTGTGGCCCCTTCACCCATCTAGTGTGAGTGAAGATACTTTTTTTTTTTTTAACCCTATAAAGGGCACCCTCCGGAGGACACGGGGGAGGGAGGTGGTGAATGCTCATGCATAACAGCACGGACCCGGCCGTGCTGCCAATGTGGGACTCACAAGAAGTGCGCCTACCCACTAAACACCACCTTGGGACTGGTTTTGGTCCTAGAGACCCCTAAACCCACATCGGGAGCGACCCCCCTCGAGGCCGAGGAGGGCGCACAAAAAGTGAAGATACCACTGGACGCTGTATAAATACGACATCTCAATACGTATAGGGTAGTTTACATACGCCCCATTACACTTTAAAATCGAAGAAATATGAGTAGGTTAAAAGGGAAAATAATAATTCATATTAGTTTACCAATTACTTTTACACCTATAATACGAACACACCCTCTCTCTTTACACACCCACACACACAGACACACACACACACACACACAAACACACCCACACACAAAGAGAGTGACAAATAACTTCTATTAGTACACCTATAATACAAACAACACACCCTCTCTCTTTACACACCCACACACACACACAGACACACACAGACACAAACACACCCACACACAAAGAGAGTGACAAATAACTTCTATTAGTTTGATTATGGTTTTGTTTTTATTTATAAAAATAAATTATAGCCACGATCACTTCTGTACATAACTAGAAACTGACCCATCTCATCGGGGAATTGGGACTGCTTGCTGTAATCGAGGTGTCAAGCCTAGCATAGCACCAGAAGCTAATATAATGTTTATGATTCATAAACTAGTTGTAATTTTAAATTGTATCAACTCTGTAAGGTTTGTGGAAGTAAATTATTCTTATTCTTACAGGGCACAAGCGATCTCTTCGGGAAACAGCTGTCTATACTATTTTATTTTTAATGCACTAACCCGTGCTAAGGAACAAATTTAAAACAATTTTTTTTAGCCTCTAAATAGGTTTTTAAACAGCTGTCTGTCGTAAATAACTATTACATAATTAATGCTTTTACCTTCACCCATGACCCGATCCATTAGACACCGATCCGACTGCTCACACGAGCAATATCTGTTACAACACAGATCACTTCAAACGTACGTCATCCTTCCAAATGTGCCGGTACTGTGCATTCCCTGTAACTTATCCCTTGCCACCGCCCTGTTTTCACCCTATCCTCCAGAGCCCTGGCATCCTATGGTCCTAAGCCCTGGCGTCCTAGAAATAGGACATCTTGAATACCTTTCTTAATTCACACCCAATGATTTTACTGAATCACTGCTGGAAGACCGGAAAACTTACTGTTCCAGGTCCAATGTCTTCCTCATCTTTTTTTGGACAACAAGAAGAAAAAATTCTTCAAACTCTCTGTGGTTTTAGAAGACTTGAAGTAACTGTTACTTCAGGGGTTAGGAGGCTATACTTAGGACACCATATGTAACTGGCTTAATTCACACTCAATGGATATTTGGTTGAATATCTGGAAAACTTACTGCTCTAGGTCCAATACGGTATTCCCCTTAACTAAGACAGCAAAGTCATTCGATATGCCGGAATTCGATGTCACGATCATATAGAAGATGACATGTATCAACGCACTGATTTTTAAATTAATAATAATTATGTGTTGTATGGTAGAATTTAAAGTTTTAATGTAATTAATAATGGAACTAGCATTATATATTCCGAGTGAATGCATAGTGCCGTACGCGTGCGCGCTACGAGTTCACCGTGAGGAAACCAGGTGGTTGTCTGAAGTGTTCAAGCACCTCAGCGCTTAAAACTGCCATTTTATTGGGCACGCGTACGCCCATAGCCCAGCTAAACCCATACTCTCTCTCAGAGAGAAGGCATGTGCCTTGTAGTGGGACGTTAGCAGGCTACCTGAAAAAATGTATTTCGCATGCACGAATAAATAACAATGATAATTAAGCTCTTGCCCGGGAACACTTCCTCGAGAAGTGTTACCCCAAACTCCCTAAGCCACTCCTTATGTGAAGAGTCTTTCCGATGTATGCCCTCCCTATTCATTAGATTCAGATTTCATAAGTATGGTAAAATGTGTGTATATAATATATATTTTTATACTATTATTTAAATATACTATATGTATGGTGTATTATGTGTAAGTATATATTAATGTGTTTAATTACACCATATTACTATATTGTTTTTCTGTGTCCTTTTTTTTTGCACACCTGCCAACTTTTTCGTTACCTCCTGCGGTTTACTGGTAGAAAATGCTTATGGCATTAAGTTCGCCGCATTGTACGATTTTATTGTGCTATAAAGTATTAATAATAATACATAATAATTACTTGAAACAATGCAATGAGCGAGTGAAGATCACTCGAAGTGAAGACACCTGCGGTGTAACCTCTAGCGCTAAATATAGCGGCGACGGAAATACACCGCCAATTAATAGCGCCCGTGGAGAAAATAACAAAGCGACGCTGGCTTCTGACGGGAGATCGTATCGTTTAAAAAGACTCAGACTTTCGTTCCAGATTACATCGCTTAAAACTAATCCAGCTAGGGGAGCACAAGCTCTGTATAAAAGTTTTATCCCACTACAGAATTTGACTTAAACAATCATTTTAACACATGGAAGTAATTAAATTTCAATAAATTTTTCATTTCGGTCTACTGACATTTTTATTTTATTTTAATTTTGATTTCAACTTATGGGCACTTTAATTTATTTTATTATTCATGTTTTGTACGCTTGCGATTGTAAGATCTTAATACGTTATTTTTTTGATCAGGTAAATTACATATATTCTGTTAAACGTTACGTTACTCTATAGTAACGTGAGGCATACAAATTTATACATTTATTATACTATTAAAATAAATGTATAAATTTGTATGCCTCACAGGGAAAACATGCTCTGTACTAGGGTACAGAGCATGTTTTTATAGGAGAAAAACAACACCTTGTCTGTGTGTTGTACACATGTTTTACAATTAAAGCTCTTTTATCTTTAATCAGGTAGAGGCATCAAACTCTATCCCGTGAAATAAAGCAAGATAGCGAGATAAAAAGATATTTTTTTTTATCGTGACATTGAATTCCATTAGCTACTTAATTTTGTTGTCTACATTATTTTTATCTTCTATTAGATCACGTGTAGTACACAGTTTAATTATTTCATCTTCAACCCATGACGACCCACCGAGGGGCACGGGTCTCCTCCCTAAGGAAGGTTTAAGCCATACTCAACAACACAGGGGCCAAGTCCGGATTGGTAGAGGTGCAAGGTTGTAGAACTTTTATAATAATAAATAACACTGGAACGACTTCAGGTGTTGTTTTATTTGTAGATAATTATGTAGTCATGACCTACGGAGCCGAGACATGGACACTCACGAAAGGGTTGGTCCACCAGTTCAAAGTCGCTCAGCGAGCTATGGAGAGAGCTATGCTCGGAGTTTCTCTGAAGGATACGATTCGTAACGAATGCATCCGACAGAGAACCAAAGTTATCGACATAGCTCAGAGAATCATCAAGCTGAAGTGGCAGTGGGCTGGCCATATCTCGCGAAGAACCGACAACCGTTGGAGCAAACGTGCGCTTGAGTGGAGACCGCGACTCGGCAAACGTAGTGTAGGACGCCCTCCGACTAGGTGGGATGACGATCTGCGAAAAACTGCAGGCAGATGCTGGATGCGGCAAGCTGAAGACAGGGCGCTTAGGCGCTCATTAGGGGAGGGCTATGTCCAGCAGTGGACTAGTATAGCCTGACGATGATGTGGGAATATTAAAACAGAAAAACTGGATAGAAACGGATAAGTAGGAAAAATAGTCAGGTCTGTTCGAAGGGTATATATAGTAGTAGTCATGAAAAATGAGGGAAATCGAAGAATGTGTGACGTAATTTAAATATTTGAAAATGATAGATAGAAAAAGAAATAAAAATGGTATGAAGAGGTTTGCACCGTCACAGAGGCTTGCAAGACTAGTGGCTAGTGTTACTGTCAGAAGTTTTCTTAACGATTTGGATTAACGACTGCCATCTATCGACTGCAGCCGGCACCAGCTGCTTAACGTGCCTTGCGAAGCATAAAACCGCTCGGGAAAATGCCACTAGCATTAGTCATAGACGGTCACCTATCCATGTACTGATTGCGCCCTATGATGCTTAACCTATGTGATCGTTTAAGATCACTCAGGCCCCCGGGGCTACGAGCGATTCGTGCCAGCGGTCTCCCAGCTGAGCTAATGGGCGACTGTATTACGTACAGGCAGCAACATCTGAAGTCGTTCATAATTTGCATCACTTGCAGCCCAGAGTACCTTACTTTGCAGTTAGGTTTAACATCGGAATCTTATCGCCAGATGTCGCTGCCTGTACGTAATACAGAGAATAGTGTAAAGAGGTTCGAAATTTCACTGATGCCGGTAAGCCGCTCATTAGCTCAATTGGGAGAGCACTGGCACGGTTAGCCAGAGATCGCGGGTTCGAGTCCCGGCATGGGTGGAATTTCTAGCCTCTAAATAGGTTTTAAAAATTGTCCTTAGCACGGGTTAGTGCATTAAAAAGAATATAATCATGGTTGTAATCTTTCTTTTGGTTGTACAATAAAGTGTTCTCTATCTATATGTCTATCTATGTAGGAATGTCATATCATGCTGACATTAAAACTGAATGGGATAAAAATCAAAAAAAGGCTACGGTTTACTTGTTGAACACGTTGTATTTGACACAGATCACACAAGACTAATATTATAATGTTATGCTAGTATTATAATGCTATGTTTATAATGTTATGTATGTACATAAGCATGAGCCTTTGCCTTCGCTATATAACCACCTGAAAAGGGAAAGAAACTAATACACACATGCAACGAAATAAACTAAGCAGGATCCATTTCTGGGACCAAAAAACCCAAAAAGAAAACACTGGAGTCGTAAAAATGACAAAGTTTGAAAAATCCAATCCACTTATATCTCCATTCGATCAGGGCATGAGATTACGTGAAAGGTACTTTTTACCATAGTTTTCTTATATTCTTTATTTCTAAAAGGCAACGAAATAAACTACGCAGAGACCATTTCTGGGACCAAAAAACCCAAAAAGAAAACACTGGAGTCGCAAAAATGGCAAAGTCTGAAAAATTCAATCCACTTATATCTCCATTCAATCAGGGAATGAAAGGTGACGAACTTAGTTTTCTTATATTCTTTATTTCTAAAAGAAACTCACCAAAACAGCAAGTGGCACCAATATACCGACAACTGCAGCGGCAGCCGACGCGATTTTATACTTATGCCGTCTCGCCTGTACGTTCACATACGCCTCCAGCCTCTGCAGACCGCTGACATCGAAGCCCATCTTATAATAATCCCTCAGCTGCTCGCAGAACCCATGATTCGGGTTTATAAACCTTCTCCTCTGTCTCACAAATATGTACGCTTGCTCGAAGGTCAGGTTGTACTTCTGCATAATGTAGGCTATGACCAGTGTGGCAGATCTGGAGACTCCAAAATGGCAGTGCACGAGCACATTCCCCTTCTGAAGGCCTTCCTCGATGAAGGCGTTGGCCATTGGAAAATAGGGCAACAAGTTGGTGGAAGGAAGGTCATAGGCCCTAATGAAGAGGGTGCTGATGTTGGAACCCTCGAAAGTTGATTTCGGCAGACGGTGAGCCTCAATCGTGAGGACATGGGTGATTTTAAGATGTTCAAGAACGTTCCGGTCTCTCGCTGCCTGAGCATTGCTGAGATATAGGCCTGGAAGGATCTGACTGTAGCAGGCCTCCGTGCAGAGGTCGATCTTGGCATATAGAGCTTTCTTGGACCAGTGCTTCAACCCCTGCAGGGCCACCACGGGGTTTGGCAGGCTCAAGAAAGCGATGATGAAGGAGCCGCTAAACATCACAAAGAGTAGAGCTCTGGCGGTTAGCATAGCCAAGGTGGGTCCGCTCTCAGCCTAGGAGCGACACTTATTTTTTTAGGATTTTTCCCATTTCTTTTGCATTTTTTGTTAAATTTTTGTTATTTTTCTTAATGAAACGTCACAACGTCACTGTTGGATTTTGGCGTTTGTCTTCCGCTTATCTTCCGTCAAGTTGACGTTGGTTTTTTTTAAGAGCTTTCTTTTCCTCTCTGATTGGATAGAAATGGCTGTTTAAATCTTTTTGCTCACAGAGTTATATTGTAGAGATAGGTTATACTGTGGGCGTTAACTATAGTGCGATCAATGGAGTAAAATTCATATTGGATTGTTTTTTAATACGTTTTTTTTCGAAAGGTAAACATGATAAATCTTAATATCTCTGTTAACTATTGTATTGTATTTATTTCCTCATCGCGTAGATTCTTATTATAACGTATTTATGTAAGTTTATCATAACCATGTATGTAACTGTAAATGTAGGTATATTGTTATTTACACTATTTTTATTTTTAATGCACTAACCCGTGCTAAGGAACAAATTTAAAAACCTATTTAGAGGCTAAAAATTTCACCCATGCCGGGATTCGAACCCGCAACCTCTGGCTATCCGTACCAGCGCTCTACCAATTGAGCCAATGGGCGACTCACGGCATCAGTGAAATTTCGAACCTCTTTACAATATTCTCTGTATTACGTACAGGCAGCGACATCTGACTTAAGCAAATTGCATTACTTACAGCCCCGACTACCTACTTTGCAGTTAGGTTTAACATCGGAACGATATCACTGTACCCACATGATTACACTATTTTTATTTTTAATGCACTAACCCGTGCTAAGGAACAAATTTTTAGCCTCTAAATAGGTTTTTAAATTTGTTCCTTAGCACGGGTTAGTGCATTAAAAATAAAAATAGTGTAATCATGTGGGTACAGTGATATCGTTCCGATGTTAAACCTAACTGCAAAGTAGGTAGTCGGGGCTGTAAGTAATGCAATTTGCTTAAGTCAGATGTCGCTGCCTGTACGTAATACAGAGAATATTGTAAAGAGGTTCGAAATTTCACTGATGCCGTGAGTCGCCCATTGGCTCAATTGGTAGAGCGCTGGTACGGATAGCCAGAGGTTGCGGGTTCGAATCCCGGCATGGGTGAAATTTTTAGCCTCTAAATAGGTTTTTAAATATTGTTATTTATATAAGTAGTGTAATAATATATTCATATTTGCACCGACTATCCGTCTCTTATTTCCTCCAGCAACTTTCCGTCGTAAGGTTGTCTGGAAGAAATTTCTTTTAGCAATAAGGCCGCCAATTGTACTTTGCATCTTTACATGTTTGATAAAATGTGCTATGGTGTACAATAAAGAATATTCTTATCTCATCTTATCTTAACTATTTTTAGAACATACAACCTCTAACCCCCTATGATAGCACAACGTTAACATTAACATTAACATTTTACATACTGGCATATGAGCTACAGGATACCCTGTGTCGTGGGAACCAGAAACAACGACATCGCAAACATGTAAACATCCAAGACCTGGACTTTTTTTTTGTTTCCAGTCGGGATTCGAACCCGGGACCTCTTGCATGGTAGGCAGACGCGCTACCGCTACGCCACAGAGGTCGTCGTGGCGCTCTTTAGGGGAGGGCTATGTCCAGCAGTGGACTAGTATAGCCTGACGACGACGTCGACGGCAGCGTAGAATGTAGTATAAATATCCTAGGACTTTAATCGATTTTCGCTCAGTAGGGCCGTTTTTGGCGGAAATCGATTACAGACCTAGATTGCTGACGCTAGATTCTAGACTGTAGATTCTAAAAATATTTATCACAGTTGCTAAGATTTCTCATGGTGGCGTGGTAGCAAACAGTGCTTTATCCCCTCGGTGTTTAATCTACTATTATTGTCTATCATAATTTTTGCATGTAGTGGTTTGTTTAAATTTAAGGAGGTATTACTCACAATATTTGAGGCAAATCTGAACATAAACAATTTTTTTAAATAACCTACTTAGAGGCTAAAAAATCCACACATGCCGGGATTCAAACCCCCGACCTTTGACTATCCGTGCCAGCGCTCTTTCCAGCTGAGCTAATGGGCGATTCACCGGCATCAGTAGCTCTTTTTAAAACCTACTGACAAGAGCCTAGGTCCAAGGATCTAAGACTTTAAAGCAGTTTTGCCAAAAACGACCGTTTTTAGCGGAAATCGATTGAAGTCCTACGAGTTTATCCTAGGTTCTAGCACAGAACATTTACAAGTTCTAGACAGTAGATTGTCACAGTTGTAAAGATTTATCATGTTCACATTTTAAAAACGACATTTGTAAAACACGTTAGGATCTTTGTTCCATTGGTGGCGCAAGTTACCACCTCGTGGCGCCTTAATATGAACAGGATTGTTTAGAAATCTATTTAGAAGCCAAAAATTCCACCTATGGCGGGATTCGAACGCGCGACCTCTGGCTTTCCGTGCCAGAGGTCGCGGGTTCGAAACCCGGCATGGGTGGAATTTTTGCTCTCTAAATAGGTTTTTAAAATTGTCCTTAGCACGGGTTAGTGCATTAAAAATAATATAAGGATTGTTTAGATTAGATTACATTAGAACTCTTTATTGTACACACCAGACAACAAAATACATAAAAAGGTTTACATATTTAAGTATTGCCGTATACAATTGGCGGTCTTATCGCTAAAAGCGGTGCTTAGGGGCGCTAACTAGTGCCACCAATGGAATAAAAATCAAGACAGCACCGCGTAGCACCTTAATATGAACAGGATTGTTCAATCAAGGTTTCAACAATACCGTCTCAAGTGATAACTTATTGTCAACTGAGTGTGCCCAAAGTGCAGAATAATTCGAGAATGCTTTCATTTTCCCGGTACAATCCGCTCAATCTCTGTCGAGATAAACCAAGCGGGCTCATCCGGCCATTCGTCTGGCTTAACTTGCGGTATAAGGTCGATTTATTTGAAATAATTTACTTCGGTACTCTCGAAAACGTTTGATTGCAGCGGACCTGGCGGGAAGATGCTTTGCTTTGTGACCCAATTCGTGCGAAAAATTCACGGATTTCACTTGGGAAGCGAACCAAAACATGGATGTGCTAAGATGCACCAGTTCGATGGAGTAGGCTTAGTGAACTAGTTAAATTTAACTTAGTGTCTTGGTTGGGCCATCGTACGTACAGTCGACAGCAGGTCAAGCTATACAGTTTTGTTGCAAGGTCGTCCGTAAAGTAATTGATGTATAGGTTGACGTGCTGTCGATTGTAATTGTCTAGGCATGGTCATCAATTGTTAATATCGTTTATATCGTTATAGTTAAGGTGTGAAGGGATACCCCTTTACGCTTTAACAATAACGAAATAAACTGTCATGAAACCCCCATATCTATAAAACAGGGAGGGGTTCATGTTGGTTTAACAATTTCAACATAGCTTCAGCTGTTTCACATTGGATGTTTTATATTTTTTCGGCTCGCATTCTTGCATATAATATCACTTAAAACATATGAACATAATTGAATTAAGGTCTTCGACTCTTCCAACAAAAATTTGGACTTAAATTAAATTTGAATAAATCTGAACTTCTGTTAGTAAAGGTATAAAATACTAGTTGACCCCGCAAACGTGGTTTTGCCATATTTATTAGCCTACAACCTGTTCTCAGACCTATAATACACATAAAAATCGTAAAAATGAAATCGTAGAAATGAGGTCCTTGAGAAGTATGTGTAGTGTTACTTTGAATGACAGGATACGCAATAGTCTGATTAGAGAACGTTGTGGACTAAAAGAGGATGTAGAGACTAGAATTGAGAAAGGAATGTTGCGTGGGTTTGTACATGTGGAGAGGATGAAGGAAGAAATAGTGACGAAACAAATATATATTGCGAATGTGAGTGGAAGGGCTGGTAAGGGACGTCCCAGACGGACTTAAATCGACCGAATAGGGGATGTATTAGCAAAGGGAAAGATAAAAAGCACCCGGAACCGGCGTGCGTGCATGCAACGACTTATGAACGTTGATGAAGCGAAGGTGATCTGTCAGGATCGTGGCAGCTCTGGGATACCCCTTTGGGATACAGGCGTGAGGTTATGTATGTATGTAAAATCGTAAAAATGGGTGAAGCCGTTTCGGAGGAGTTCGATAACAAACACTGTGATACAGTCTGTTAGCTTTTAGAATGTAGCTCGGGCTCTAGAGCAGGCTTCGGGTTTCGCCGAAAGCACACGAGCTAATACTACTTCCTGCTCTGTATAAAACTTTTCTTCACTATTTGGAAAAGTTTAGCCTTATAATATAAGACTTAACTTTTCCAACTTATATTTCGGAACTAATATTATTAGTTCCGATATTTCTATTACACGAATACATCCGATTCTATCCGATATTAGCCGAGGTACATTCTAAAAGCTAATAGACTATACTAGATATTTACATATTAAAATTATTCTTATTGACGTGCATATCTTAACAGTTTACGTTATAATCGTTATGAACATCGTATGTTCGGAGATTAAAATCTCTTCTTCTTCTTGTGTCCCTTTACTCCTTCTTGGAACCAGGGGCTGACACAAGCGCTTTCTATTTATCTCTGTTCGTGGCTAGGGATGGTAGCTCCAGCCAAGTTTTTCCTTCTCCTTCGTCTCAGAGAGAACGGATCTCTTCCACGTCTGGGACGGTCTTCCGGGTAATCGCGAGCCACCTGATGTTCTGAGAGTAAAATATAAATTAGAATATTTTTGGGGCTTAATCGCGTAGTAATTTATTGCTATTTTACCTCGACGTGTCGACGACGTTACAGTCATCGTGGTCACGAGATGACTGATGGCTGGCACCCGTTCGCATCTTCGGCTGACAAGGTTTCAGATTACTCTCAATAAGCCATCACAAAGCACTGACAATGTCGGACGATAAGGCATGTGACAACAGTTCTTGATGACCGGATCCCACGTTTGCGACAGTTTGAAACCACATTCCCGACTAACTAACTATGTGCTCAAGTCGCGAAAGTTTAAAATATGAAAATATAAATTGCCAAAAATGTCTATTCGAACCCTGAAGAGTATCCGAGACCTAACAGGAAAACGTGTCTAATTGTCGACCTCTGTGGCGTAGCGGTAACGCATCTGCCTACCATGCAAGAGGTATCGGGTTCGAACCCCGGCTGGGGATAAAAAAAAAAACCCTAGGTCTGAGAAGTTTACATGTTTGTGACGTCGTTGTTTCTGGTCCCCACGACACGGGGTATCCTAGTGTGGGGCCAGAAGCAATGTATGTGCCTGTATGTAAATGTTAAGTTCGTGTCAAGCCCAGTTTCGTGCTATAATGTCACCTCCATGTCTCCATTTACCTCCGTGGTTGGCAGCGCGATACATTCTTACGTGGCAGGGCGACAAGTACCCAATTGTGTTGACGAGAGATTTGTACGTGGAGGAGACAGGTATCCAGTACAAAAGTTGCATCGCACAGAAGTACTTCATCGAGAATAGCTCGGGAGGAGCTCTGAACCAGGCTGCAAGAAATGATAATAATTAATAATCTTAAGCTTTGTGAAAATAACGTGTTGGGCAAGTGGGTGTTGTATATTGTGCCCTTGATCTTGAGTTCTATTAATCGTTATCTCTGTTCTAACAATACTTGACTAAATACGATCAGTGAAGAAATAACAGCGTTCTGGAAATCACATATAAGTGTATCAATACTTATATGTTGAAGGGTTGATATCAATCAACCCTTTGTATGTCCCCACGGAAAGAAGTAATTTTGACAGGGACTCGAAGTGGACCACTTCACCGAAATTCCCATCTTCTGCGTGATTGAGTTCATTACAAACATCAAACCTAGTTTAATCTAACATGTTCGCAATTTGCCTATGATGGGGACGTTGCTATTTTAGAGACTTTATTCTTGGAACTGTACTAAGATAAAATGACCATATTATTTATTGACAAGGAAAATAAACATAAAATGTAGAAAAAATCAAAGACACAGTAAAACTAATAGGCGGTCATAAGTTTACAGCTATTTCTTTCAGACAACCGACGACGAAGATTTCCTGACAGAGAGTGGGGACAGTTTGAATATTGTCTTTATTTATTTATAGCTTAAAAACCTATTTAGAGGCTAAAAATTTCACCCATGCCCGGGATTCGAACCCGCAACCTCTGGCTATCCGCGCCAGCGCTCTACCAATTAAGCCAATAGGCGACTCACGGCATCAGTGAAATTTCGAACCTCTTTACACTATTCTCTGTATTACGTACAGGCAGCGACATCTGACTTAAGCAAATTGCATCACTTACAGCCCCGACTACTTACTTTGCAGTTAGGTTTTTACATCACTTCACTGATGCCGTGAGTCGCCCATTGGCTCAATTGGTAGAGCGCTGGCACGGATAGCCAGAGGTTGCGGGTTCGAATCCCGGCATGGGTGAAATTTTTAGCCTCTAAATAGGTTTTTAAATTTGTTCCTTAGCACGGGTTAGTGCATTAAAAATAAAAATAGTAATTATTTATAGTTCCTAAAAAATTACTTTCTTCTGTGGCAATAGTAATAACAGCGCCTTGATTTTATAACTTTTCACATGTGTGCAAAAACCAAATATATACTGGGCTTTGTCGAACTACTGTTTGTGGTATAAATATCACTGTAAGGTATCAGATATCCACCGAAATGCGATATCCACTATGTGTGATACACATTACGCCTCATATCTATACAGCTAAGTAAACATTCCCGTTTTGCACACAGATCTATATGCAAAGTTACATAATCAAGGCGCTGATACTAATATAATGTTGTTGTTGT